>VDFB02320922.1:0-29536 GCA_007258455.2 Sequoia sempervirens
TCTTTGAAAAAATACACCTGGTGTTTAAAATTAACCTCTGATTGTCCTTCTAGAAAGTGTTATCCCTCTACTTTCTTATTTTTGCTCAAAAGGTTCTGGGGTTTGGGATGTAAGGGTTGTTTGTCATAAATTTTTCACAGATCATGAATAAAAAAACGTATCTTTATTTTTAATCATCAACTCTTTTTCTTTTGTGGTTGTTAACTGAATTCCCTTTGCATTCGCTTTCTTAATTCTTCTGGTCACACATTCTTCTTTGGCAAAATATATCTAATCATTAACTAAGTTTGTAGTACAAAATTATTCTCAATTGACTATATTCCCAAAATTTTATAGAAATTTATTGCAAGTATAATGTATATATAAATTATTTTAAGTTTTTATCCATAAATGTCCATTTCTTATATAAAAAATTAGAACTTTCCAGCCTTGGTATTTCCGAAAAAGATATCTTATTTTGAATTTTTTTATTTGTCTATGTGATACTGCATTGTATGTGTTAGTCATGTCTTTTATCTTGAAAACTGACTGCTGGTTGCTTCAATGTATTTCTACATTATCAGACATATTAGGTCTGAATCATGAGTGCAATGGATGTACTGGTGAATGGAAAAATTCAATATTTTTGAAGTGTCTTGCGGACATAAGTAAGCTTTGTTTGATTTCTGCTTGTGAAATTGTTATTTTGACTGACTGAATACTTTATGTGGTAGGTACCATAAAATGCTATCTAAGGCCACTGAAGAGAACATCGTGTTGGATGTCACAAACTTCTATGATTACTTTTTCACATCTGCTGATGAGTGCAAAGCCAGGGTTACAATCACTCGCCTACCTTACTTTGATGGAGACTACTGGCCTGGTGCTATTGAGGATATGATTTTGCAGCTTCAGGATGGTGATGAGAATTTTAGGAAGCAACAAAAGAAATCAAAAGCCAAAAGAAGTACAACAGACTGGATCTCTCATGGTGCTCCACAAGCTGGATTGGCAGACAGTTTCCCAAAGGATGCTCTACTAATGCAGAAAGTAAATTTTATTCTCGTTTTCTTATTTTGTGTTGTCTCATCTCTGGTACACAGAATAAGTTTTCTACTTTGGAATGTTCATGATTGAATTCGCTTTGCTACTGACTGCTAAGTTGGTGTTTGTGACAGCTACAGGAATCTGCCCTAGCAATGAAAGATGATTTCATTATGGTTCATATGCATCATTCGTGCAGTCATTGTCGTCTGTTCATCTTGTCAGGAAAACGATGGGTTTGTAACCAGTGTGTTAATTTCCAGATCTGTGACAAGTAAGCACAATACTTCCTGCTTTAGGTGAAGTGAAATTATCAACTTCGTTATGATGACTATATGAAATGGATCAGGACGTATAGTAAGTTGCACATGTGCATTTACCATAATCTTTTTTATGTCACAATTATTTTTTTGTAAACTTCACTTCTACCTTCTCATTGATAGCAAGCTGAGATAATCTTCACCATCAAAAAATTATTTGGAAGAGTCTATATCTCAAAAATGATATACAATCATTGCATGAAAAATCAGGGAAATTTTTAGTGGTGATATGTAGCCAAATGGTGATTTTTTGCATTTTGGTGTCTTGAAATTGGTGAGTTGTATGTGTTTTCCAGTTGACCCTCAGTCCAAGCTTGATAGAGTTTTCTTTTCCCTAGGATATATTTGCCCCAGCATAGATGTATTAATTCTTAGAATAAACTTGGATCACCTTGAGTTTAATTCAGTTTGGGCCCAATTGCCCAAATATGATTGGGCCAATTTTTAATTTGGGTTCAGCCTAGCATTTTCTTTTTCAAAATCAATGGTTCATTCGCCCCCATTATGACAAGAATGTTTATCATTTTTGTTGTAATCGCCTGCCATTTTATATGAATTTTTCTACAATTTAATGGCATCACCCTTACAATTATAAGTAATTTAGGCAAAATGATGTGTGATCGTCCATGCAATTATAGCTAATTTATAGCTAATGTGTGCAACCGCCCATGCAATTATAGGTGATCAGTATATATATAAATCATTCATTTCATTTGTTTCTCACATTGTGATTTCCAAATTTGCATGTGATCAGTCCACATTCCACATGTGTTATTGTGAAACTTCTGACTGTCCTCGAGGCACTGCAGTGATATCTTTTTGGTTTGGGAGAACCAAGAGTCAGACAGGAGGATACTTTCTTAAAAGCTTGTAAATAGAAAAGTGCAAAACTGCAACTCAACTTTAGTCTCTAATTCTTGGTGATTTTCACAGTAATATTATATGTAATTCTTAATTTGCATTACATTTTGTATTGTCTATTGTGTGATTAACCTCTATAACACTGTTAGCGTGTTTCTCTAGTGGCCAATATTTTTTGTTCTTTTTGTTTGCAGGTGAACATTACATAACACGCGTTCATAGCTCACAACATTATTTTATATTGAAACATTCCATATCATTGCATAATACTTTGCAAGGCCATGGTGTGTTGTGTAACACTTCCTAATGCCACAAGGCTTGTGTAACATTATTCTCAATTTTTTCACATTTGTTATCATTGTGTAATAGTTTTTTTTTTGGGTTCCATAACATTATTCTCTAGTTTCTCAGATTCCTTATCATCAAGTAATACGGCACAATGACATGAGTTGTTGCCTAGCATTGTGACGTGTAATATAATGAGGCATTGTGCAACACTATTGTTCCATTTCTAATGTTTTGTATATTTTGTAAAATTTTATACCATTTTGTAACACTTTTAAGACTTTGCAATGCTGTGAGGTATTGTGCAGACTTGCATATTTTTTATCATTCATTATCACTATGCAACACTGGGCAATGTCATGATGCATTGTGCAACATTGTGTAATGAAGTGGGGCATTGTTGTAAGAATTAATGACAACATGGTCAAAGCGAGAAACCATTAGAAGACATCATTTGATTGTGGTTATGACAAAACATGAAAATGTAACACAATCAACAAAAGGATAAAACCAACAACAAAGGGAGGTAAACAAATAATGCGATAAAACAAAGGTATACTTCTAGTTCTAGAATCCAGAAACCAAACAAAAGGGCAGGTTGCAAGGTATTGTGTGAGGTGTTGTGTAACATTGTTTAATGGTTTGTGACAAAGATATACTTTTGGAAACCAAACAAAAGGGAAGGCCATGAGGTGTTGTGCAACACTCACAAAAATCCATAGAGGATAAATTTGTTTCTAGGTGAGACATTGCATAACACTGTTTTATTGTTTCTACTGTAAAGTCCTCACGCATTATTGATGGATCAGCCCCATCACATCCTTGCTATTTATTAAAATAGAACATTATAGAGCCCTTGATTTTCTTTGATGGGCCTACATTTCGAGTGAGGTATTCATAACACTGCTATAATGTTCTAGTTTCTACTATCACATATCATTGCTTAAATTCGATTTATTCTATTGTGCTCATACATGTAAATGTCTCGACTTTGACAACATTGTGATAGGAAGATGGCATCCACAAATGAGGAAAATAGTAAAAAAGATCCATCAAAGAAAATCAAGGGCTCCTTACTATCCTATTTTAATAGACAAGGGTATGATGGAGCTAGTCCATCAGGAATGGATAATCAAGAAATTGCATCTAACAGTGAGGACTTCAATTTGAACAACTTTCAGAATGAGTGTGACTCTATGTTCCATGACATTTTGGGGACGAGGATGGCGGGATGACAGGGTACATATTTCAGGGATGGCACTCTACGGGCTATTTTTTGGGGACTACAAGTTAATGGGCAGCAACATAACAATAACAATATATGTAATATCCCTATTTCAGTTCATTCCAACCATAGAAACAATAATCTGCAAAAAATCCCAATTAATCCCGATTTTTAAAAAATCTGCAGGCTGGACGATTTTTTCCCATTTCAAACTGCAAAATTGTCAAAAAAAATGCATTTAAAACCTGCAAAAAAATGCGAATAAAATCATGCTGACTTTCACGCGAAAAAAAACCATGAGACCATAGCTTGTTGCTTACTATTATGCTTTGATAGATTTTTTCCAAGCATCCATAGCTTGTCCGAAATCACTTGTTTTAGGCTTTTAGCCATAGCAGCAAGGCAGTGAACTGTTTGATAAACTGCTTTGGTAGACATGTATGAAAAATGTGGTAGCATAGACAAGGCAGTGAACTTTTTGAAAAAATGCCTCAAAGAAATGTGGTCTCATGGTGATGGAATGCCATGACGAATGCCATGGCAAGTGAATTGCTATGGATTGTCATGGCATTCCATCACTATGAGACCATATTTCTTTAAGGCAGTTTTTTTCACTGCCTTGTCTATGCTATTGCTTACTATTATGCTTCTATGGGGATTTTTCCAAGCATCCATAGCTTCGGTTCAAAGCACTTACGCTTTTACCCATAGCAGTAAGGTAGTGAACCGCTTGATAAAATACTTTTGCAGACATGTCCGATAATTGTGGTAGCATAAAGAAGGAAACAAACTATTTGAAAAAATGCCTCAAAAAAATGGGGACTCATGGTGATGGAATGCCACAAATGCCATGGCAGCGAATGTTTATACCGGTCATGGTATCCTTCCATCACCATGAGACCACATTGAGGCATTTTTCAACCGCCTAACGCTTTGGTTATGCTATTGCTTTACTATTATGCTTGATAGATTTTTCTTCCAAGCATCCAGTTTGTTCAAAGCAATCATTTTAGGCTTTAGCACCATAGCGTAAAAGTGTTGAACTTTCATTTGATAAAAATGCTTCGGTAGACATGTATGAAAATGTGGTAGTTAGGACAAGAAGTGGACCGGTCAGCTCCCCAAAGAAATGTGGTCTCATGGTACTTTAATGCCATGGTACACATTTATAACTACTTTTATGCATTTTTTTCTCAATAGTTCACTACCTTGTCTATGCTATTACATTATTATGTTTTGATGGATTCTTCCAAGCATCCATAGTTTGTTTAAAGCACTGCTTAGGCTTTGGCTTGGCGCAGCAAGGTAGTGAATTGTTTGATAAAATGCTTTGCTAGACATAAAGCAAAATGTGGTAGCGACAGTATGAATCGGTTTGATTGCTCGGTTCATTGGAATGTCAGACAATCCATAGTACTTGTTTGCCATATGGCATTCCATCACCATGAGACCACATTTATTTGAGGCATTTTTTGAAACAGTTCACTGCCTTGTCTATGCTATTGGTTACTATTATGCTTTGATAGATTTTTTCCAAGCATCCATAGCTTGTTTGAAAGCACCTATTTTAGGCTTTTAGCCATAGCAGCAAGGAAATGAACTGCTTGATAAAATGATATGGTAGACATGTATGAAAAATGTGGTAGCATAGACAAGGCAATATGGATTGTCATGGCATTCCATCATCATGAGACCACATTTCTTTGAGGCATTTTTTCAAAAAGTTCACTGCCTTGTCTATGGCTTGTCTATGGATTGTCATGGCATTCCATCACCATGAGATCACATTTCTTTGAGGCATTTTTTCAAACAATTCACTGCCATGTCTATGGCTTGTCATGGCATTCCATCACCATGAGACCACATTTCTTTGAGGCATTTTTTCAAACAGTTCATTGCCTTGTCTATGCTACCACTTTTTTCATACATGTCTACCAAAGCATTTTACCAAACAATTCACTGCCTTGCTGCTATGGCTAAAAGCCTAAAACAGGTTCTTTCGAACAAGCTATGGATGCTTGGAAAAAATCTATCAAAGCCTAATAGTAAGCAATAGCATAGACAAGGCAGTGAACTGTTTGAAAAAATGCCTTAAAGAAATGTGGTCTCATGGTGATGGAATGCTATGACAAGCAAAAATTTTAGCCATAGCAGCAAGGGAGTGAACTGTTTGATAAAATGCTTTGGTAGACATGTATGAAAAATGTGGTATCATAGACAAGGCAAAGAACTGTTTGAAAAAAATGCCTCAAAGAAATGTGGTCTCATGGAATGCCATGACAAGTAAATACAATTGGCAGCTGCTCCTAGTTATTAGTTATGCAATGTGAAGTAATTGCATAATTGCTTAGGTTGACTTTGTAAAAACTATATTGTAATTGAAATTTTGTTATCTATCAACATCTAGTTATTAGTTATGCAATGTGAAGTAATGCTTTGAGTTTGAAAGATGTACAATGGTAATGTGAACAACAATATGAATATATAAACTACAAAAATCTATTTTTACAATTCAAAAGTTAAGCTCTCTATTTTATTTGCTCTCTATAACTCTATTGCTATGGAATTTCCTTTCAATTAAAAAAAAATAGTTTTATCTCTCTTTTGTTCTACAATTTTTTTCGTTTTTATTTTTTTAAATCCGATTTTTTTCCCATTTTATCAAAAAATCTTATACTTTTGGTTTGCCGATTTTTTCCCCAAAAGATTTTTGCTGCTATGATTCCAACATTCTTGGAAAGTTCCAAGAATCTTGGGAAGTGCCAACTTTTTTGGAAAGAAATTTTGACAGTGGTAGTGAATTCAAGAGACCAAAATGAGTCCAAGGGTACTTTCCAGATGCAGTTTCGACATTTTGGGAGCACTCCACACTTCTTGGAGAAGTTTGCTATTTTTGGAAAGCACCAATTTTCATAAAGCTTGATATCTTGAGAAGTTAAGGTTATTTTGGCATGGTCAGAATTCATATTTGGACCATTTTAACATATTCCGTAACTTTGGGCGGAGTTGTAAAAACTAATTAAATAGTTAAATGTTGTCAAAAAGTAAAATTAAATGACAACTTATATTCGTTTATTTAAAAAGGAGACATTAAGTGATGTAAGGGTTCAAAAAGTAACTTATAAAATAAAACTCACTTTATGAGAAATTCTAGAAAGTTCTAAAGTGGTTACAAAATAGAATATCTAGAAAGATCTAAAGGGGTTACGAAAAGAGGTTGTGAGGAGACATTTCCTCATTCTTGGTATTTGCATTTTCTTGAAATCCAGTTGTGGAGGTTGAGCAGGCTTGTTCAACAACAACTCTAAGATGAAAATCTTCACTGTGGAGGTTGAGCAGGCTTGTTCAACAACTCTAGGATGAAAACCTTAAGGTGAAGATTGGTTTCGGGGAAGAATTTCTGCCTAGCCAATGCAAAGGTGGATTCACACAGGATTCATAGGTGTGCTGATTGATTGAAAGTTAATGAATTTGTGCCGAGGTATTATAATATCTGTTCTATATTTGAGTATGCCTGCAAAAAGCTACAAAGAAGAAATTTATTATGGATTTGTAGGGAAAATAATAAATTGGTGAAGTTTAGTTCACTCATTGTTGCTGAGCTGAGTACTTTCTAGCTGTACCTTTCACACTTCTATCTGCATCATTCTCCATGTTCAAAACTGTCGTACCATTGGGAAGGAGGCATGGAAGCTATGAAGTCCACTTCATTGTATTTGGCAAGCGACACTTGTAATCACACTAAGTATAAAGTGCCATAATCATATATTTTTGGGGGTGGGGGGAATTCTTGATTGAGTAATTTGGGGGGTTAATCTTGCCGTGGTTGATTGCGTTCTTTTGCTTGTTGTGTTCTTGCACTGGGGAAATTTCAAATTTGCTCCTAACTCCATATAATTATGCTTCATGGAGAAAATCAGTATGAAATTATCTCAACCTACTAATGTTAAAGAATTGGCAAAATGGGAACTTGATCATGAGAAAAAAGCTTGGATGTATATGTTCATTAGTCTCATTTGATTTACAATTTCAAGATGAATCATGCAAAACACCTAAAGAGGCTTGGGAGACTTTTGAGAATTTGTATGGTAAAACTAATGTGATTAGGGGATATTAGATTGATAATGATTTGATGAATCTTGATTCTAAATGTTTTGACCACATCCAAGACTACATCTCCAAGGTAAAGCAACTAAGAACACGACTGGAAGATTGCAATATTGATAAGGAGGATTTACAATTGATTCTGAATGTGTTATCCAAGCTTGATCTTGAGCATTGAGTATTTGTTTCTGGCTTTCATACCCATCGGCTTTCTATGGGAGCATCATATGTTGATACTAAGTTTGATGACTTTGCAAATCTCCTAATTCAAGAGAAAGTGAAGTTAATTCATATGGATCTAATCGAGTCTTCTAAGTCACAAGCACTGTTGGTTGGTGAGCCTAAAGTAAAGAAAGAATCAGGGAATCCTGATAAGAAGCAAAAGAAGAAAAATAAGCTACATAATGAATGTGAATCCTCTCCCTCTAAAGGGGAGTCATCTAGGAAGGAGAAGCCTACATGTGCATATTGCAAGAAAACAGGGCATAATGAACATCAATGGTATTCAAAATAGTTTGATGAGTTGAAGCATCTTCTTAAGAATAATCAAATCAATTTTCCTTCAATGTCAATGCGTTCATCTTCTTCTTCTTCATCAAAGTCTGATAGACTTAAGGGGAAAGCACTTGTTGTAGTTGCAAATTTTGAGTCAAAGAGGTGGATACTTAGTTCAGGAGTCTCACAACACATGGCTTCATCTGAGAGTATGCTTCATTTGAGTCTTGTTCATCGACACAAATCTTGATGCCTAACAACACATATATGCATGTTTGTGGGAAGGGATCCATTGACATAGATGATAGAGCATTTAATGATCTTCTTTGTGTGCGTTCATTATCAACCAATATCCTTTCTATCTATTAGATCACCCATGGTGGAGCAGGCAAGAGTATTGAGTTCACACTAGATTCTATCATAATCTGAGATTTGCATAGTAGAGATATAGTTGCAATTGGGGAGGTTGATCAACATTCTCGAGTCTACACCTTCTCGCATTTTGCTCCTATTGTTCCTTTGATAGATGTTCACATTCAAGTATCTAGTGTGAACACTTTTGAGGAGATTTAGTATGGTCATTTGAATCTTGGTATTCTTTCATCCACTTAGGATCTAGTGATGTGTGCTGATATTCCATCTCCTTCACCTATTGTTGCTTTTGATGATGCTTGTGTTGCCACAGTTTTAACTCCTTGTGATTCAATGCAATAGGACATTCATTGTCTTCCAAAGATGGTTACTTGGGATGAGTTCTTGACAAACATTGTTGGTTTGTTTTGTGAGTCCCGCATTTCAAATTCGGGAGACACCATTGACTGCATACATCTTCTCTTTGATGGAGATGATCCTTCTTCAATTGTTGTAAGGGAACACTCTGACCCTCTTTTTCATTCTCTACATATTCATTCTTCATAGTTTGACATGAGTGTGGATTCTTTTGGACAATATTTGGAGGAGGCTTCTTTGTCTTCAAAGGAGGTATCTATCTTCGGATTGTGTTCTACAATCGTTTCTAGGAGATTTTGGATTGTCATTTTTTGCAGTGTGGCCTAGAACTCCTGTTTGCATGGTGACAACTTTTAGCATCGACATGGAGACACTTGAGCATTCTTTAGAGACACCACATATTATTCATCTTCCCTCATCTTCCTTTTAGGAATGGAAAGACATCTTGCATACCATCTTAGTTTTGTTTCTTCCTAAGGGGAAAATGTTGTTTGGTGGTATTGGATCATCTTCAACATTCAATGTCGAGCATCTACCATCATTGCAGGAGACTCAACATTGAGGGGGGGCTGCATGGTTTCTCTCTTCTCTCTTATGGGGGGATTTTTTCATCACATGGAGTTTTGTTCTTCTCATCTTCATTGAGAGAATTTGGTTTTCATCTCTCTTTTGGGGAGGAGTTTTGTTCCACTCGGTTTTTTCCTTTTCTCCGTTTGTGAGAGATTGCATTTGTACATGGGTACCTAACATGGCCTCGTAGCTGGGACCCATCCTTGTATCTTTGCATCATTTGCATATAATCTGCTACTCCCTAAGTTGCACTTAAGGGGGGGTGTTGGTATAAATAGGTATTTTATCTAACTAGTTCATTAGTGGGTCATATTTACACGTTAAGTTTACTTAGGTCCTAAGGGGGAATCTTTTTATAAGGTGTTAGTTGTCATTAAATCTTATCTTTTGACATTTAATAGTTGTGTCCTAAGTCATTTAATATTAGTTTTCTCATGACATAAGATTAAGACACTTGTCACGATTTGTCTAATCCTATGTCTTACCTTGGTTATATAACTAGGTGGTCTCATGTGTAAATACAACAATCATATATCATCATAATCTATCATTTGCATCCTTTGTTAGAATATAGTATTCTCTCATAGCTGATCTCTCTTGTGCTTTCATAAAGTTCCTAGATCTTGGGTGGCTATAATCTTCAGCCAAATCTTGCATGGTGTAGAGTATTCTATACCAACTCTTATAGGGAGAAACCATCTCCATAATTTCCTCCTCTTCACCCTCTACCTCTATGTTAAAATAACCTTTTTCAAAAGAAAAGGGATCAAAACCTTGCAACACTTCTGAACATTCTGTTGCATTGGTTGAGGATACAACCAAAAGCCTCAAAACTTTGCCAAAAGGAAATAGCCACAGGGATTAATGAATTAACTTCCACTTGCATATCGTATTCTTGAATAGTATTACTATTGACAGTACACTTCCCATCCACAAGAGTCTTTGGGGATCCGACTGGTGTAGTTGTCCCACACTTGGGAGTAGTTTCCAAAGGGCTACCTACAACTTGATCCTATGGCCTTGCATTCAGTTACTAGGTTGTGTTTTTTTCCTTAATGTTTTTCATAAGACACACACTTGACAAGTGTCCAATCCTGTAGTAGTTCCAACATGTAAAAGCCTGATTTTCATAGTCAAGAGGTTGTTGTCATATTGAATCCCCAAATTTCAGTCATATCTGAGCAGGCATATCCGAATAAAAGTTCAGGTCTACAAAATATGTGCAAATGTGGAGTGAGATAAACTAAGGGTTTTAGGTGCAAGTGCAGATTGGGCATTCTAACCTAGGCAGGGGCTGTCCTAATTTTTTTAAAGGGTTGAAGCCTAGAAACTAGGGTTTAAGAAAAAGAGATGAACTTCCCCATTTGCAGTGTCCCTTAGTCGAAATAATTTCTCTATCTTTTTCATTTGCACATACTATTATGAAGAATCACTATGCACAATGGTAAATCACAATCAGCTCAACAAGAAAGGGTTTCCAATTTATACTTACCCATTGGTGGAGCTTAGGAAGATTGAGCCAAAGCTAGTTGAATTTGCAAATTAGGACTGTTTCTGAATAATACTCAGCTTCATCAATAACTTCTTCCTCCAATTCCAAGAGAGGTCGTCTTGTACCACCATATCTAACTTTCTGAGCTTTGGCTACAAGAAAAGGTTCTTCTTCCTCTAGTGAAGAACGAGTTTTCCTAGATTTGTCTACCACAACTTAAGAAAAAGGGCACACATTGCTGCCTTTTTGAAACAAAGGACCCAAACTTGCTAATATAATTCAATATTTTGAGTGGCATCATAGCCATGAATCTCAACATTTTTAGTGATTATAGATCAAAGAGTTTTTAGTGGCTTATCATTTTTGAAGTCAAAGTTAAGAAACAATTTTTTAAAAATTTGGATAACTATTTGAGGCAGTGTTGTAAAACTCTATGAGTACTCGCACACCTAAATCAGCAGCAAGTTACTTGCAATAAAACTTGCCGCCTTTTTTTATTTTGAAACTCGTCTTGATTCCTCTTCGATAATTCGCCACTTATTTTTTTTGAAACTCGCTTTGATTCCTCTTTGGTAACTGTAGAAACCCTTGTTTCCCCGTTTCCTGAATCTGACTGATTTTTTTTGTGTTTTGCGTTTTTTGATTGTTTTTGGGGTTTTTGTGCAATAAATGAAAATTGCGATTTTTGCAAGAATTGATAATAAATTCAATAAAAATTACTATACTGCCTTTATGGATGGAAAAATACAGTATCTAAGAATGGCGTTTCATTTATTGAACCTCGGAAAGTATTACAATAAATATCTGGTAGCATGCACAAGGAAATAACAATATTTTAATGAAAGAACCTGACAATTGCGGCTAGCTGGTAAAAGGATCAGATCTGGTACGGCAGCAACACTCTTGTTCCTTTCCTCCTGTCTGGCAATCTCCAGTGCTTCCTGGAACCCTAGCGCCCACTCTGATGAAGACTGCTGCCCAGAAAGGTAGGCGTTTTAGCAAAACTCAAGAACACGCCTTTTAGTGATGGTACAGCCAAGTACAGCAGTGGTACGGCCTGGTAACATCAATAATTAAAGTGTACGGCTCTCTGATGAATCCCTTGTTATCAATGAAGTAGGCGCCTTGATGAATAAATGTCTGCTGGATGAAACCCTCAGCAAAACCTTTGAACATAGAATAATCTGTGAAGTTCAATGATTTCCTCTGGATGAAGAAACCTCTGTGCTGGCAATAAATCAGGTGTTATTTCACACCCTCTGAACTGCTTCCAATGGAGATGGCTCGTTCCCCAAGGAATTCGAGACTGAAACCCTAAAGCTTCTTGCTCAGACCAAACTTGATCAATTTCCAAAATCAATAATCACATAATGGCTCGATTTCCAATGCAAATGCATAATAACCTTGAGAAGTGCGAATTCCACAATAATAGGGATTATTAAAAATTCGACTTCTTATTTCTTTTAATATTTCCATAGTCTCAGATGCAATTTTTACAATTAAATATAATCGCCAATTTGGCCCCTTTCTGATGATGGGCGACCCCTTTAACAAAATCACTTAAGTTATAATTAAATATTATAACTTTATATTATAATCTCCAAACAATTAATATTTAATAAATTCAATTAAATATTAATTTCTCTCTCATTACTCAACCGATGCCTGATCCGTCTGAAGCTGACGAACACTGAAGTGATTCTGAACACCAACAATCCATACTGCTAAAAATAGCAGGGGTCCCACGCTGACTGCCAAGAACTGCTAAAAATAGCAACTTCTGCAAGAAGTGTCCGAAAGAGCCCGAACGAAAGCCAACTGATCAAACTCTGCCAACTGAAGCTGAGCCAAGCTCCAACGTGACCCTCTATCCAGTCTATCAGCCTACGAGGGTCGTATGATAGGCTAATCCTGTGCTCCGAGAGATGTCACTGAGAAGGGGACATGACAGTAACTAGCCAAAACTCATGATTTTTTTGCCAAAACTTAGGGAAAACTCGCCCAAGTTTCCTATAAAAATTGAGTGTCACCAAACATAACTTTTTAAAGGGTTTTACCTACATTTTTGAGACGTGATTTAAGGATTCTCAACAAGACTTAGGGCTTGAAGACACACACAACTGTAATGTAATGACCCCTTCTAGGAGGCATCCCGATTTTTACCTAAGTGACTATTTCGTGACACAAAATTGCTTAATGAATAGACTTCTATAAGGTTCTCTTCAGACTATTGCCCGCTATTTGGCCTAAGGATGCAAATTATAAATCTTTATGATTGATTTGTATAAGGTATGCAGGCTTACATCTCAACATATTAATCATTTTATAAATATATATAATAATCTGTTCCTTATACGGATTATGAATATTTATTCTTTGTGGGAAGTATATATGAATATGACATAACATTATATCAATCTTACATCAATATAGAATATCTCATATATCAATATATCATTATATATATTTTATACATCTATATATATCCATATAATCCTTACACTTATATACTTTATCATCTATCATATATAAACCATTGATATATATATATATATATATATATATATATATATATTCATATATTTACTCCATATAGATTACTTCATATATCATATATGTTACTCTATATATATAATATATATATAACTATTATATATCACTTTATATATCATTGATCATATATTACTTTACATATATCTGATCAGATATATTATCATATATTACTTTACGTATATCTGATCAGATATAGTAACTTATTCCCTTTAATCTTGCCACCCCACCTATTCTTCTCTCTATTCAGAAACATATAAGTATCTCTTTACTCATCTAAAACTGATCTATTTCTATATATAAGCAATGACCTTATCAAAGTATTATCCCTTCATTTTGATTTATTCTACTCCTTCCTTTCTTCAGCCACGGTGGCACTGGCATATATTCCTTTTTATTCTTCTATTCGATTTATATTAGAAGACATTACCTTTTGTTAATAGTTCGATGCTATGCAAATATGTATGTCTGCATTCTTTGTTAGGCTGTCATTAAGCTCATAGTAGGAAATCCTGCAGTTAACTGTAAGTACACAACACCTGCCACCTTTTCTCATGCTAATCAAAATTGGATTGCCTGGGTTATTCAATAAATTGGTCAACACAAGTGAAACTAGGCCAAACCTGTTAAAATTGTCGACAAATTGGGAAAATCTGAAAAACACACATTTTATTGAAAATACTGCTGGGTTTTTCAAAATGGTGGTGGGTTTTTTAATGATAAATTTATAAATCTCAAAATTCATTTTTTTAGAGTTATTATTGTGACTCAAAGTTGAGAGATCTTGCTCCTAAACAATATTAATTAGAGACAAAGCAATGATCCTGAAATTGCTGATTATTTGATAGAGGATTATGGCATGATAAAAGACCATATGGAAGGATACCCTTGGAACCCTATGCTCAAAAGTTGCATTTCAAAGATCATTGGTCTAGGTGTAAGAGGGAAATCAGATGAATCTTTATTAGAGTTAGAGGTTTATGCATGGAAGAAATAAATATATTAGAGGTTGAGATGCTTTTCTTCCTGGTTTCAAGTCGCAAGTTTCAGCAAATAAACTGAAAATTTCTCTAACCTATATATACTACCTATTTTATAAGGATGTATAAAATAGGTGAATCCAATGAAGAGGGATGGATTGTATATAGTGGAAATAGACAGTTGTACATATGTAATGTATACAATGTTACATTTCTATTTGTTTTTCCTTCTGGAAAACCGAACTTTCGTAAATATAATTTGCAAAATTGGGTATTTGACCTTGAGTTTTAATGTGGCTATATGCAAAATTTTAATTAAATCTTAGCCATATTACAATGTAATAAAGGAAATACAAAGACTAGTTTGAAATGTCTCTAGACACAAAGGCATTGATTTCCGCTTCACTTATATAGTCATGGCGACCTTAGAGGTTATGTAATGTCCCCATATTTAGCACTACACTTTCCAGAGACTATTAGCCTATCCCGAGATGCCTGAATTCTAGTCAGATGCAGAATTAGGGTTTTTTATTTTTTAGGAGGATGTTTTGGCAGTTTTGGGGGTTTGCATGTTGGAGTTTTGCAGTTTGGATTCTGGATTCCTTCTGGGTTTTCAGAGAGTTTTGCAGTGGTGTGACATGCAACTGAAACAGGTAACTTTTTCGGACTTACTATTTTTCGTAAGTTATGACAACTGCTCAAAATGTGGTTAAAATGCATTTGGAGACACTTACTATTTTTAGCAGTATGCTATTTATAGTAAGTGCTATTTTTAGTAGTTTAGTGTTGAGGTTTCCGGTGTATATCAGTTTTAGCTATGGATGTCACTTGCTATTTTTAGCAGGCCAGTTCAGAGGCTATTTCAGGCAGGTCAGTTTGAGCAGTTTGGTCTCCCACACTCTTAGAGCTCATTTTGGTAAATTCAGTATTTTGATTGAATTTATATTTTAAGTGAATTTTTAGCTAAGGCTTGGAGGACGCCTAGTTTGATGAGATAATATTTAAGTGAAAATTATTTCCTATGCTAAAGTGGACGACTTCATAAGGGAGATATTTAAGTTACTTCTAATGTATTTTTCACTTAATAAAGTGAGATGCCAAACTTAAGCTTTATCTGCATTTTTAACAAAGTCATCTCTTCCTCATATTTAGACGCCATGTCTAGGTGGCTAATGAAGTTGCAAATGAAATGCAAATACATTTTCATGAGGTGAATGTGAATTTCAGTTTGGGCGCCCTAATTGGAGGGAAAAGCATTTTGAATTTGTGGAGAAGTTATAAATGAAAGTGTTGGGCTTCATTGTTGGTATCCATTGAAAATTATAATGAAGTGTTGCCGAAATAGTTACTCGCTTCGAGGAATGCATACCTCCTAGCAAACTTAGTTTCTTGCTTGAAAAATAGCAACTAGCTAAGATATAGACTGTTCTTTACTCTGAAGAGTAGATGGAGTTTATTGAGATGAAGATGTTTGAAGTTTTCTGAAGTTTTGATGTGATTTTCTTAGTTGTCGGCTTGCTGGTTTTGTGCTAGCTGTCGCACGTTTTTGCTTTAAGCTCACTTAGTGAATTTTTGCTCATTTTGGGTACTGGCTATATGAATTTGTCTACTTTGGGCGCCTCATATTGCAAAGTTGTAGATTTTTTGGTGGAGTCTTTGATTTTATCTTGCTGGTCACCCTCCTTGAAGGCCGTACCCTGCCTACAGGTGCCTTAGCAAGCGTGCATAAAATATTGAAGGGTTCTTGCTACTGTTTCTTGACCTTGACTTGGGCGCCTACCTCCTTGGCTTCATTTGCACTTTGTTTCATGTCAATCGAAAGAGTATTAGATGAGTTGTGAGCATTTTGGTGTGATTCATGCTTGCTGGTTTGCATTTTCTGTACGCTGATTTTTCATATTAGATTGTTAGAAATTCTGATTTTGGCTTGTTTTTCATAGTTGAGAAGCTTGAGAAGTTTGGAGAATCATCTAATATCATTTTGCAGTGGATTGGACACTATAACTCTTTGTAACTTGTAGATTATACTCATTGTAAGGCTGAAATCAGTAGTACTGATTCAGTCATTTTATATTTCTGCTATTTACTTTGTAATTCCCACTTTTAGTGGAAGGGACAGGCCTCGCCGTCCATTTACTTTCAAAATTTACTTTTCTGTATTGCCCGTTGAACAAGCGGAAGGGGTCGACAAGCCGCCCATACTTTACTTTCAGTACTTTGTTATTCATCATCATGCTGATCGGCTGAGCTGTCAAACTACTCCCGTTGAATAAGTGGTCGAGTTGCATTTGCATTGTTCTTTTCCAACAATTTCAGTTTTACATGCTAACGATCCCCCTTTCTACGTTATGTTCTCACCTTGCCCACACTGGGATTTGGGTGATCAGAAAGTGGAAGAGTTCCTTTCAGCTGGTTTATTTGGTTATGCTAACATTAATGGGTGAAGTGTTTGTGGAAAAATTGAAAAAAAATATAAGGGGATATTTCAGTGGTATTAGTGCCAAGGTTCCTGCCATCCTGTTGGGAGAACAAAATGAAATTTGAGTTGCCACAATGGAATTCTATAGAATTGCCAAACAGTTCAAGAGGCAATGTGAACATGAGGCTTCCATTCTCTATGATATCAGAGTATGACAGATGAGTTTAAGAATGCTATTTCTTTTGACTCTTTCTTGAATTGTGTGGTTGTTTTGAAACCTGGAAAGTTGGCTATGGTCAATTACATCAAGAAAATGATTAAAAGGAAGTAGAACATGCCATGGTTGAAGGGTCAAGGAAGGAAGAAGAAGTGCCTGTTTGTGGGTTGCAGCCCACAAGTAAGCAAGTTGAAGAGAAAAATAAGTCAACTAATATTGAAGATGGTACAAGCAAGGTGCACATGTCACCTCAAAATGATCGTGAGCTTGATGAAGATACTTTGGCAAATGAGGAGTTTAAGGTAGAGCCCCAAAAAACTCCCTTAGACTTGCATGTGATAGGAAGTAATGAAGATTGGTTTGGTGAAAAGAACATAACAGTAGTCTTGAGTCCTAATGAGGATTCATCCAATGAAGGTCTTGAGACAAATGACTTCACAAAAGATTTCAGTAGTACCATTGTGTGGGTTGAGTTCGCTAAAGAAGAGCATGTTAAGGATAATTTGGGTGGCGACATTGAACCAGCTTATAATCATTACCATAGAAATGTTGTTGGTGGTGATTCCGATATGTTTGTACCTCTTGTTGAAGATTTGGTGATGGATAATTTCCCTCTTGTTGCTGTCCAAACTCCCCAAGAGTTTTCACATGAAGAATTCATGACAAGTAACCAAGAAGACTTCTTTGGTATGCATGGGGCTGCTAATGATGAAATCAGTAACATACCTACTCATGACAGGTTCATTGAAGATAATAATGATAGAGTTTCCCAAACAGCTAGCATTGAAGATTCTTTTCTTCATGACAGTGATGGTGTCAAGGGTGGTTTTGGGTTTGATCTTCAAACCAAGCCTTTGGAGAGAGATACTTATGAAGATATCAGTTTAAGTGAGTTGGGAGATGATTTATTCAAAGAGTTAACACCTCAAGAAGAGTGCGATGAGCATTTTACATTTGATCAAAACAATCAGCCCCTTAGCATTTGGGATCCGGGTGTGAAGGCACCTAGCAATGTCAAGGAACTTGTGTGGGATAAATTTCCCTTTGATTTGGATGATGAAATGGAACTTGATGAAGATTCTATATTAGCAAACAATGGTGACGTTATGCTTGAGTTTGGGGCTTCCTTCTTGTTTGATCAAAGTGACAAGGAGGTGGAAGCAGATTTAAAGGTCCATAAGGCTCCTAACATTGAAGAGTTTGAAGGTGTATTTAAACATAAATCTGATTTATCAATGCATGAAGTTGATTGTAAGCAAAGACTCGAGGAAATTGCAGAGTCCGATCCTCTCCTTGATATTGAGCATTTTCAGCTAGATGGTGGAGAAAGACAAGAGCCTTGGAGCAGCTATTGCAAAAAACAAAGTTCTGATTTTTTCTTGCAGCCTATCAGCAGTTCACCATCTTTGCATTCTTATGAGTGGAAAGGTCAATTCAAGGTGTCCGTTGAAAAGGAAGTGCAAGCTCTATCCCAATTTGATTGCACACACAGTTTGATTGAAGAACTCTATCGGAAGACTCAATTTGAAGAGAGACGAAGAGGAGTTAAGGATGAAGTTGCTTTCCCTAATCTGCAACTTATCAAAGACTCTTTGGAGACACTGAAGTCAGAGTACATACACTCGATTAAAAATCAAGATTATGCCATTGAATTTGCAAAGGAGACCTTCAGTGCTTTCGAAAGAAGTGAGAGAAGGGTGGATGAGCTTACTCTTGAGCTTGAGTCAACAAAAGATATGTTAGAAAACACTCAAGTGGCATTAATGGAGGTAGAAGAGCAGCTAGCTGATTTCAAACTTATTTGGGAGCAAGAGAATGAACAAAGAGTTGAAGAAATCAAGCAAGTGATTGGAGAGCTTGATAGTCTTCAAGAGGAGTTTGATCTAGAAAGCGTCACAAGAAAATCAGAAGTTGCATGTGCAGATTTGGATTAGCAAGATGAAAGGGATGATGTGATATCAAACTATGAGGATGTGCCACATTTTGTGATTAGAAATCTTTCAAGGTTGCTTGATACTGAATGCATAAGTGGGTTTGAGGATCATCACTTGGGAAGTGTTGAATTAGGATGTTTTCAACATCCTTGACATCAAGATGTTGTCTAAACATAGTTTGGTAGTTGCTCAAGGTTTCATTACAGGCATAGAGAGTGAAGATTTCAGACTTGTTACTCATGAAGTAGTGGAGAAAGATGGACCAGAACATGGTGTTTGCATGCTTGTCAATCCATTCCTTTGGTTGAGTGATGCTTTAGCCCTTACTAGTCTATTTTGGGAGTTGGATTTGAGGTCATCTAATGCTTCATGCTCCAATGTTGTTGAAGCTTTCATGAATAGGCCTCAAGGGCTCACTAGATGAGACATCGATTTCTTAAGTATGCACTTGGTCCTTACTAGCACTTGGGGACGTGTTGAGTTTTCTTTTCCATGTGTTTAAAACATAGTAACGAGACTCGAACGTGGTTCAGACTCGGCGAGGGCGACTCGGTGCGGGACTCGGACGCGGCGCAGACACGGCAAAATGAAAAAAAGTTGAAAAAACCCTAGAAATTTAGAAATTTTTAAGGATTTAAAACTTGTTTCAAGCACCCTTTATTGAATACAATACAAATAAAAGCAAATTTGATCACATGCACAAGTATACAACGATTACATAAGTATAAAGTACACAAATTGTAGTTGCGCTGCTGAAGGAAATAGCATACTTAGATATATAAAATTAGTCAAATGTATACAAAACTCATGGAATATGAAATCCATGACATCAAATGTTCCATACAAATATGAAATATCAAAAGTATTACAATAGCTATAAGTCTATGACTCTATGCCCTATGGCATAGTGGAGCCAGCATCCTTCCTATGAAGGCGTCTAAAGGTCCTAGATGATGTTGCAGCTGTAGCCATAGTCTCTGCCTGTGTCTAACTCTCCATGCGACTCTCACCGACAACATCTATGTCTCCTCGTGCTCTAGCCTCCTCCTCAGCCATGGCTACAACCTTGGCGTCTCTCTCTGCCTGGTCCACCCAATCAAGGTCCTTGTCACTAAAGACTGCATCTGTAGCCTCAGTGATCCACTCAGACTGTGGATCAACCTCCTCTAGACTGATCGAGGTTTTGTCATGGTCAAAAAGCTTCCTGTATCTGAGCCGAAGGTTGTAATGAACATATACCAAGTCATTTATCCTCTCCACTGTCAATCTATTGCGCTTCTTGGAGTGTATGTGCTCAAACATACTCCAATTGCGCTCACAACCAGATGAACTGCATGGCTGACTCAATATACGAATGGCAATATTTCGCAGGATCAGTGTATTAGAACCAAACATATTCCACCAGCTATCTGAGATGAGAAAAAGAAACAAAATCAATCTTATTTCAAGTTTCAAGTTCAAGTTCAACATTTAATAATAAATTATAATATAAAAAGATGAAAACTATGCCCTTAAATATATTTTTACCTGGCAGTAATGTTGTCCTATTATCTTTGCACATTTGACGTGCAAAGAAGTCTCCTTGTGCCTTAGTGAAGGCATCTATCTCCTGCACCACCTTTGTAGTAACAGCGGGCAACATCCGCTCTATCGTCATGTAGAGCCCACTAAGAATTTCTCTATCTGCACGGAGATCACGATGGAATTGGAAGGCCGGATTCAGGAAACATGCGGCTGCATGGATGGGCCTATGAAGTTGGTTTTGCCATCTCCTATCAATGATATCCCAAATGGGACAATACTTCTCCTCAACTCCACCATAGACTGATCTAATGGCCTCTTTGGCCCTATCCATGCCCTCATATATGTAGCCCATTGCGGCCTTCTCCCCATCTGCAACTTGTAGGAGAACTAGCAAGGGCTCAATAAACTGCAAAGTGCAAACATGTTTCACAAATAAGTGTGAATGAAATTAAACAAATAAAAGTAAGATATGATAAAAAATTAAAACATAATAAAAAATTAAATTTTACCTTTACAATCTCGTCCATTGGTGTCCAAAACCCTTGCTCATCAAAAATGCAATCAGCCACAGCAATCCCTGCAGTGCTTGTAGAAAAGGATGAGGAAGACCACTCTCACTAGTAAACATGCGCCTCAAAGCTGCCTTGACCGAATCAAGGATTGCATCGTGATAAAATTTGTTGCAAACCTGGTGATGCCAGGACGAGACAACTCCCTCAACCCCGTGTATTGCCTCATAAGGTTAAGCACCCATGTGTGGTTGTATACAAATTTGCAAATGTTTTTTGCTGCTTCCACACATGTTTTGATCCATGGGAGCTTCCCAAGATCCTCCAACATGAGGTCAATGCAATGGGCGGCACATGGAGTCCAAAATATAGTAGGGTGCCTCTCCATCAATAATCTACCAGCAGCAACATAATTTGCTGCATTGTCTGTCACCACTTGCACTACATTTTCTTCCCCCACATCAGCTATCACCTCCTCTATAGCCTCACACAGGTATGTGGCATTTTTGATTTGGGCAGAAGCATCAATGGACTTAATGAAGACGGTGTCACCTGAAAAAATAAGCAAAACCAATTATTCAATAAATTAAAAAACATAAATCAGCCATATTAAATTATGTGATTCACTAAATAAAATTCAAATTCCAATGCATTGAAGGAAGTACAATTACCTCCGGAGGAAACTAGGAAATTAAGCAACGTCCTATTTCTCCTATCAGTCCAACCATCAGTCATGATGGTGCAACCAATCATGCTCCACTGCTTGCGTTGCTCCTCTAATTGTGCTTTCACATCTGCCACCTTTTGAGTCAAAAGTGGGCCCTTTAATTCATCTTCACTAGGGGCTTTGAACCCCGCCCCACATATGGTTATGGCATCAACCATGTTTTGCCAGAAAGGTGACCTATAACATGTCATAAATAAATTAATAAGTTACATAAGTATTGTAAAATGAAAAAGTTTTAAGTTTTTAACTTTAAATTTGAATTCGATAATGAGATACATCTAGATTCTAAAATTTAAATATAAATTTTAAAAACAATTAAACGAAAAAGAATTACCTGGCTACATGGAAAGGAATGGTGCAGTAGTACCAAAAGTCTGCAATTGCCTTTTTTGCTGCATCATGTGCGTCCTTGTTCCAACACATGCTCTCAAGCGACGGTTGGGAACCGGGAGTAGTGCGTGGTACAAAATATGAGTCCACCCTAGATTTACGAACTCTAGGGCCAATGCTAATACTACCACTACCACTAGCAGTACCAATGCCACCAGCACTAGGAGTACGCATAGGCATAGCTAATGCAGAAACAGAAGCACTACCACAAGCACTAGCACTAGGACGGTATGGAGGCATGGAAGAAGCATCTCCAACAGCACCAAGTCCCTGTCCAACTCCAACACTCACCAACTCCTGCTTCTGTTTCTTTTTCATTTCTTTTTGCATTTCAAAAGTTTCTAATTGCACCTGCACTTCACGAACAACCTCAGGAGGTGCTTTAGGGCAACCCACTGCATCATGGGCGGGTATGCGTGCAAGATGGTATTTTAATCGATTTATGCCTCCATGATATATTGTTTTGCAGTAGAAACATTTGGTGTCTCCTTTTTTCATTCCGGGAAAGATTTCAGCATGTTTCCAAGCAGGGTCTTTTCTGACTGGGGTTTGAGACATTGTGAAAATAATAATATGGTTTGATTTGCAAATGAATGTGGTTGCAAAAGTAGGGTTTCTAAAATTATTTAAGTTGCAAGTAGGGTTTGTAAAAAAAATATGCAAACTCAAAAAAACAATGATTTTACAAATTACAATGAATTATTTGTTAAAAAAACACAAAAAAATCAATTAAAATCGAACTTACCTCTTAGATTTGGCTTGGAATGCAATGCAAACTCCTCCCAATCACTGGTAATGAGCTCTCAATGCACCTCCTTGCTGGTATGAAGCTCCCCAAATGATATATGACCCTGGATTTGTCTTCAACAACTTGCTGGTTGCCCTCTCTTCTCCTCCTATTTTGCCAAATGAATGAAATGAGGTTGCTTTTAGGGCGAAATAGAAAATATAAGTGAAAAAAAAAAAACTTTGTTTTTGGCCTTTTTGGCCTTTGCTTCCGCTGGACGTGCCCAGGGGTCGGGACTCGCCTGGACGCGGCGCTTCTGGCGCGTCCTCCCCTGGACGCGCCGCGTCCACGTCCGCGCGCCTAGGACGTGGCCAGGGTCGCGCGGAGCGTAACTCGCCGCGTCCGGGGGACTCGCAGCGAGTCCCGTGACTATGGTTTAAAATCATTTTTAGTTGGGTATCCATGCTTGGTATCCTCAACTTGGCTTGATGGAGCTTATTACATATGGAAAAGACTTTTGGAGGGATAAGGATCAAATTATCAGATTTTTTGGTGTTGTCCCCTTCTTTACAAATGGATTGGAGAGAAATTTTGAGTATGGGTTGGAGAGATGAACGGTTGGTTGCTCTTTGGAGTCATCCTTGGCTAAGACAAGGGCAGATTTTGAGACTCGAGCTTGCTGATTGGAGGCAGACCAGCCAGCTTACATGGGGAGTTACTCTCGTTCAGGAGAGTTGGTTCATCACTTCTTGTTAAAGAGGTGGTAGTTTTCAGTTGGAGATTGCTTTAGTATGTTTTCCAACCACCTTTGAGGTGTTATCATGCAACACAATTCTCATCTCACATGCTCACACTTGGGAATTCCTTTGGTGTTGTTTTTCCTTGTGTAGAGCGCTAAATTCAAATTGTATTTCGCTGATCCTAGTTTTGAACAATATTGATTATTTGTTTCGTCAAACCTATCCTATTCTCAGAGTTCAACTTATGGAGGTTTGTGAAGCAAAATTTGATAGTTTCCTCACACTATTGATTCAGGACAGCGAACTTCCACATGCTTTGGTTAATCATTCTGAGACTCTTGGAGTGGGAACTGTAAGAGTTTTCAGAAGTCTTCATGGTTGTATCAGAATAATTCAGGGGAGGCATAGTAGATTCATGTGGAGTTATGAGTACGAGTTTGTTGAGCTCTTGTAAAGGATTGCTTTCCTCTTTGCAAGAAGGTTTGGAGATGTCACATTTGCAGTCGTGGTTCTGTTAGATACCATATGGAGATATGCTGAGGAGTTTGATTTTGAGTTGAGTAGACTATCTTTCCTATTGCCTAGGATTGTGATAGACAGTGGCATTGTCGATATTGATGACTTAGAGCATTTTGGGCATGAGATGCTGCATGATATTGATTTCAGTCCTTCAAGATTTCTTAGTTTGAGTATCATGGATGGTAATATTTTGGAGTTACAAGGGAGGTTAGTGCAGTTTTGGCATGATGTTTTCACTGATGTGATTAGAGTGGTGCAGCATCGGCATGGTGGGTCCTTCCTGAGACGGACATGGGAACTTGGGATCGTACTTGGTTTGGTATGGATTAGTTTAAATTTTTTTGGAGTTGTGGTGGCATTGCTCGAGGACAAACAATTTTGGGAAGGGCGGATTGTAATGTCCCCATTTTTAGCACTACACATTCCAAAGACTGTTAGCCTATTCCTGGATGCCTGAAGGCTAGTCATATGCAGAATTAGGGTTTCTTATTTTTTAGGAGGATGTTTTGGCAGTTTTGGGGGTTTGCATGTTGGAGTTTTGCAGTTTGGATTTTGGATTCCTTTTGGGTTTTCAGAGAGCTTCGCAGTGGTGTGACATGCAACTGAAACAGGTAACTTTTCCAGACTTACTATTTTTAGTAAGTTATGACGGCTGCTCAAAATGTGGTTAAAATGCATTTGGAGACACTATTTTTAGCAGTATGCTATTTATAGTAAGTGCTCTTTTTAGCAGTTCAATGTTGGGGTTTCTGGCGCATATCAGTTTGAGCTTTGGATGTCATTTGCTATTTTTAGCAGGGTTTCAACAAGCCAGTTCAGAGGCTATTTCAGGTAGGTTAGTTTGAGCAGTTTGGTCTCCCGTACTCGTGGAGCTCATTTTGGTAAATTCAGTATTTTGATTGAATTTATATTTTAAGTGAATTTTTGGCTAAGGCTTGGAGGACGCGTAGTTTGATGAGATAATGTTTAAGTGAAAAATATTTCCTATGCTAAATTGGACAACTTCATAAGGGAGATATTTAAGTTACTTCTAATGTATTTTTCACTTAATAAAGTGGGACGCCAAATTTAAGCTTTATCCGCATTTTTAACAAAGTTATCTCTTCCTCATATTTGGACGCCATGTCTAGGTGGCTAATGAAGTTGCAAATGAAATGCAAATACATTTTCACAAGATGAATGCGAATTTCAGTTTGGGTGCCCTAATTGGAGGGAAAAACATTTTGAATTTGTGGAGAAGTTATAAATGAGAGTGTTGGGCTTCATTGTTGGTATCCATTGAAAATTATAATGAAGTGTTGCCGAAATGGTTACTCACTCGCTTCGAGGAATGCATACCTCCTAGCAAACTTAGTTTCTTGCTTGAAAGATAGCAACTAGCTAAGATATAGACTATTTTTTACTCTGAAGAGCAGATGGAGTTTATTGAGATGAAGATGTTTGAAGTTTTCTGAAGTTTTGATGTGATTTTCTTAGTTGTCAGCTTGCTGGTTTTGTGCTAGCTGTCGCACGTTTTTGCTTTAAGCTCACTTAGTGAATTTTTGCTCATTTTGGGTATTGGCTATATGAATTTGTCTACTTTGGGCGCCTCATATTGCAAAGTTGTAGATTTTTTGGTGGAGTCTTTGATTTTATCTTGCTGGCTGCCCCTCCTTGAAGGTCGAACCCTACCTACAGGTGCCTTGGAAAGCGTGCATAAAATATTGAAGGGTTCTTGCTACTGTTTCTTGACCTTGACTTGGGCGCCTACCTCCTTGGCTTCATTTGCACTTTGTTTCATGTCAATTGAAGGAGTATTAGATGAGTTGTGAGCATTTTGGTGTGATTCATGCTTGTTGGTTTGCATTTTCTGTATGCTGGTTTTTCATATCAGATTGTTAGTAGTTCTGATTTTGGCTTGTTTTTCATAGTTGAGAAGCTTGAGATGTTTGGAGAATCATCTAATATCATTTTGCAGTGGATTGGACAGCTATAACTCTTTGTAACTTGTAGATTATACTCATTGTAAGGCTGAAATCAGTAGTACTGATTCAGTCATTTTATATTTCTTCTATTTACTTTGTAATTCCCACTTTTAGTGGAAGGGACAGGCCTCCCCATCCATTTACTTTCAGAATTTACTTTTTTGTACTACCCGCTGAACAAGCGGAAGGGGTTGACAAGCCGCCCATACTTTCCTTTTAGTACTTTGTAATTCATCATCATGTTGATTGGCTGAGCCGTCAAACTACTCCTGCTAAATACTGATTCAATCATTTTATATTTCTGCTATTTACTTTGTAATTCCCACTTTTAGTGGAAGGGACAGGCCTCGCCATCCATTTACTTTCAGAATTTACTTTTTTGTACTACCCGCTGAACAAGCGGAAGGGGTCGACAAGCCGCCCATACTTTACTTTCAGTACTTTGTAATTCATCATCATGTTGATCAGCTGAGCCGTCAAACTACTCCTGCTAAATAAGTGGTTGAGTTGCATTTGCATTGTACTCTTCCAACAGTCTTAGTTTTACATGCTAACGATACCCTTTCTACCATATGCTCTCACCTTGCCCACACTGAGATCTGGGTGATCAGAAAGTGAAAGGGTTCCTTTCAGCTGGTTTATTTGGTTATGGTAACGTTAATGGGTGAAGTGTTTTTGGAAAAATTGAAAAAAATTATAAGGGGATATTTCAGGTTATTTGAGTTTTGTATCCACCAATCATTTTTTGTATTTGAGTAATGAGTCTTGTTACAATAGGGACCCTAATACTGAAAACTTGATACATAAGGAGGAATCGCAAGCAACTGCCAATATTGAATCTTTATTTATGCTTTATAATTAAAGTTTGGACTTTGTTTATCTTTCTACGTGCTCTATTTGGCATGAAGTAACATTTCAATTTTTTTTAACCATGGTATGAGTATTTTTAAATAAATTTCATGCTTTACCCATTTTAAACCCATGCAATTGATTCATTTACACTTCGAGTTTGCTATGTCATTGCCGTGTGTATACAATGCTAATATGTTTAAGCTCATTCACAGGATACTTGGGCCAATTGAAGTGCTGGTCATGGTGGACAATTATGTATGCAATATCAAAACTCCCAATGGCATTTCTTGGTAATCCCTTGACATGTGCCAATTTCTTGTCAAAATCATTTTTGCAACTCGTTGCACCACTCTATCAAAGATTTGGTTTAATGTTACCCCCTAGTTTTCTTTCAAACGAATACATTTTCCTCATCTCGATGTCAATGGGAGGGCTTGTAGTCTTGTAAATCATTATTGATGCTTCTCCATCAACCATGCTAGTAGGTTTAGCTACCCCTTCTACATTAATTCTAATAACACAATTAGGGGCAAGGTTGATAGATTTTTCGTAGTCGCACCATTTGCTCAACATTACTTTGATGAGCTCTGGATAATCTCCACTTCTTGTACAAACCGGTGATTATTTTCCTTTCCCATAAGCCTACATGGGTCTACATTTTTCCATTTAGCACTCTGAAACTGAAAATTGATTCCAAATGCTTCTTTATTTTTTGGTTTCATTTTCATGAAATTCACTACTAAATTCTTTAAGTTTTTGAATTCTTTAGTTGTGTATTCCATATTGGACTTTCCTTCAATGGTAAATGCGAGGTATACTTATCTCAAAATCTTCCCATTTAAGTCCTCTACAAAACCCAACAATTTGTTGGAAAGTCTATTGTGGGAGTCACTGCTTTTAGTTTGCCTTATATTTAGAAATTATGGCACTGTAGTCTTCGACTTGATTGGTTCTGCAATTACCTAGTTTGAATTTTTCAATTACACTACTTTTTTCAGACTGCACAAAACCACAATAATTATTCTCAATTCTTGATGTCATTGGGCTGTTATAACTAACATAGTATGAGTACAATTACCCTCATGATTGCCAAATAGAATGGAAATTGGAATGGTGGTTGCTGTCAAAATGTATAATCTCATTTATTATGGCTAGTATAATAACATGTACATTACATGCTAGTGCCACTATTACTTGATGTATTTAATATTTTATATTTTCTAGTACACACACATTACCCACTGGTGCTATTGCTAATTATGTATATAATATTAATCTAGCACTTTAATAAATTTTGATATTAAATACATATCCTTAGACCTTAATTACATTACACAATACATTGGAATGTGTGGCTTTCCTTATTTTCGGTACGCAAGACTATGGAATCTATAGCATCATGCCAAGATCCTTAGCTTTACACTACGGTCCTCATCTTTATGCAATGGTCCATAGATTTATGCAAGGCACCATATTTCAAAACTTTACTAATAGTTTGACGCTTGTCAATTCACTATATAATTTGGGAATCACAATTATAATTTATTTTGTAAATTTTGATAACTAATTTTCAAAATGCTTATTGTGCATTACATTCAATACTTGCTTGAAAGCTAATGTGGCCATAGAGATAAAGCAATCTCTAAAACACTACACTATTAATCTAAGTTGGTGGTTTTGGTATGGGTTTGGGTACGAGTATAGGGTTTTGGTACGCCAGTATGGAGATTTTTTTTCTTGGGTACAACTGTATAATATCTATATATATATATGCAAAAACTTTAAAAATATACAAAATTGTAAATACATTTGAATCTTTGATGCTATGATACTTTATCATTGATCAATGGTAGTGGTAAAGATAAATGCCAATTGATAGTTCAAAATTTCAAAATTACGTCATATATCATATATGTCTAAATGATGCAAATGAAAATAATTACAATGAAAATAATTATAATTACAAAATTTGTATCTTGGTCATCAATCTTCATCAAAACGATCTAGATCAAAGTTATTGTTTGGTTCAACATCATTTGAACCACAAGCAAATGGAGTGCCACTCTCACTAGGTACATCATGTGTAAGAGCTTCATCATCATCTAGATTGACTCTAGCAAGCTCTACAATAGATGCATCCAAGTTGGTATACTCAAGGGCTATATCCCAATTCTTCGTTGCCCCTTGTCATATTGCTTATGTGATAGGAGATGCAAGTTGGAATGGATATAAACCAAGTCTTCTGCTTTTATTTTGCAGCCAATCGATTATGATTCATTGAGTGGATAGAGGAGTATGTACTTCAATTTCATTTAGTCGAAGAAAACATGCAACCTATTGAAATTTGAGAGAAAAACAACACAACTTAAAAATAAAAAAA
>VDFB02320923.1:0-57418 GCA_007258455.2 Sequoia sempervirens
CATGTAGTATGGCGGTAACTGTTAATGTAAACTGCAGTACCGCGAGTCAAACAAGTCAAGCTTGCGGTATAGAGGTAAGGATCCCACTACCCCGTGGTGAAATGAAAAGAAGCATGCGGTATAGTGATTTATACCCCTCTATCCCGTGGAAGTTATAGAAAGTGGTGGTGGTAAAGCCATATTAAATGCATGAATCATATCAACCATTCGATCTTGTAAAATCAATGGTGCATGTTCAAACTCAAACTACAAGAAAAATATTTGGCATAAGGTTGATATTAATGTTGACATGACTTAGCTCATAAGCCATTATACCAAGAATTCAACATTCTCTTTGCACTCATTTACAAAAATTATCATGCGGGGAGCTAGGAGTTCAAGAAGTTTAAGCTCTACAACCATCATAACCCAGGTAAGTGCACAAAACTCTTGTGAATTAAGTTTTACAAGTACAAGATTGTTTGAAATTCTGCATTTCAAAAGTATAGGAGAAGTAAGATAGTTAAACTATGAATTAAGTTTTACGAGTACAAGATTGTTTTGAATTTTGCATTTCAGATATACTAGGAGAAGTAAGATAGTTAAACATCATGCCACCCAAGAAGAAAGAACCTCAAACTAAAAATGAAGAATCTAACGTTAAAAAGAGGTCCTCACACTACTCTATCATGGATATACTCCCTCAATCAATTGAGAGAGGATTTAAGAATGTTTTTAATGATGTGGCTCATGGATATAGAGATGCCCTTATCCCTATCTCTGGGTAGGAACTATTCTGGTACTTTTATTACAAAAGGGGGGGGCAAGATTCTGGTGTCAAATCCATGGGCATTAGATTTGGCCAAGTTAATTGTCCTAAATTTTTTTTATCAATGTAGATTTCATCAGAGTATTGGCTTAGAGTTATCATCTTGCTAATAGGTCTGTGAGATTGCTAGATGGTTCACCATTAGTTGTGTTGACTAAAGTGGCCTTCATTGACTGTTTTGACCTAAACAAACAAGCCCTGACTAAAATTGATTCGCAAAGAAGTAAAGAAGAATATACTAGATTGAGGAAAACCCATAGAAGTGATGAAGTCCCCATTTACATGAAAAGGGGTGTGAACAACAGGGTGATTCCTATATCCCCTTCTGCCACTGAACCATTTGAAGTGTCATATTTCCAATTCTATTTCAAGAAAACCCACTTTGCTCTCTGTCAAGTACTTGAGATAGATGCAGAAGATTGAATGCTAGTTAGTTTAATGATGATGGCTATGAGGATCCAAAACCCTGAGATGAACATTGAATATGATTTTGCCTCATATCTTGAGAAAGCATTGCATGAAGCATTTCTACAAGTCAGGGAAAATAGAGGCCCCATAACATTCAAGCAATATTCTTTGTTGTGCCACCTGATATTATACTAGAATAAAGATAGATGGAGTAAAAGGATGTGTTTGGGTCAGATTGAAAAGTAGGGGAATTTGCTACCAATGCAACTATGGTGTTATATATGTGACACCAGATGTAAGAATTCAAATTATGTGATATTCTATGATGATTTTGTGTACAGAATTATGAGAGTTCTTGGCCACCAACAACCAATACTACACACACTTGTGCTACAAATGTTAAGACCTTTGGCTTTGAAACCTAAGCAAGGCCATACTCATAACTTCGATGATTGGTTTTTTCTACTAGATACCACAATAATCAAGATTTATGGATTCCCACAGACCCCACATATACTGCCAAAGTTTTTCCCCCTTCAGCCTTTTTAGAGTTCATGTGGCAGATTCTATGGATGGAAAAGGATGTCATGAGTAAACAAAGGAAGGGTACATTTCTACCCAATTTGACAACATGTTGGGAACTATCAGTGGGATCTGATACACTTGAAGAGTTGCAGAATTATCTAAAATGAAGGTACTTTTATAGTCTAGAAAGGAAAGAGCTTTTGACCCTAAGGGTCACATGAATTTTGTAAGACACACCATCCTTACCAAGGCTATGGTTACTCACTAGGTTGACTATGAAGAAGATGTAATCAGAAATTGTTTCACTCATCAACATGTATATGATAGGAGGAGAAAATGGGAACTTATGAAAAATCTTGAGGAAGAAAGAAAGACGAAGCACACTAATTTCCTGGGTTATTTCGTAGAGGAAGCATATCCTGTCAAGAGGATTGATATGATAATTGATAGGTTTCATGAATTAATTAAGACTATAGCAACTACGAGGGACCTTGCCAAATTGTATTCTAAAAGGCCGAGTGGTATTGTAATTACAGAACCAACTCCGGATATTGTTTTAGTATGTCATGCTTCTCTAGGATCACCTCTTGAACAACCACCTTCTAAAAAATAAAAGACACAAGAGATAGAGCCACTTGTTTCCTATGAAATAAGTGAGGAGGTTGATGATACATCAAAAGCAGTTAATGTGTTAAGACATTTCAAGGATGATGTTGAAGTGGACCAACCTATGCTTGAAACTAAATCCCACAGGCCTGAAGCTAGAGCCGATATTGAGGTATAAGGAGAAAGAGAAATGCATGAGGATGACAGGGTAGTTGCAGCTCGCAAGTTCTTGGAAGATGATGAATTTATCAAAACCCCTGAATTTAAAGACTTTTGGGTTAAGATGAAAATGAGAGAGTTTGAAGCGAGGTTGAAATAAATAAGATGGGAGCTGAGGAATCTAGCATGACCAGATAGTATCCCAAAATTTTAATGAATTAGGATTGATAATATTGATGTTAGCCCACAAGAGGCTAGAGGATGATTTTGAAAGTAATATACTTATTGTTCTTGGTATGGAATTAAAGAAAATGTTTTTACTTGATCAAGTAAGAACACAGGAGGACCCAATGCCGATTGTTGAGTTTGACTCAGATGAAGGGGTAAGTGGCACAGAGTATAACCCTAAGATTGAAACCTTGGAATTTTGGGCCAAACAAAAGAGTACACAAAAACCAAGGTTACTAGATTTAGTGTGAGAAATGAAAGGGATAGCTATGGTGAAAAATTTAAAAGATACATCTCCTCTAGAAGCTGTAACCATGACAATGCATTCAACTATGTTTACCCGAGCTGTAGTTAAGGAGATGGAAGCTAGATTAGAAGAGTATGAAAAGGAACAAAAAAATTTAAACGATGAAGTCAATAAATTGTTCATGGAAAATGTGAGGTTGAAGGAACAGTTGAAAGGAGCAGGCCCTCATAAAACAAGGAAATAATGTTATACCAACTTCCTCCTACTCCACCAATTGATATAGAAAGTGCTTCTACTAAACAAGTGAGCATTCTTAGACATGAGATTGAAGAGTTAAAGAAAGCCAACAATGAGGGTAAGGAAGGAGTGAATAAGGAAATCTACAATGTTTTAGAGAAGGTCCTCGAGCATAGGATAAAGCTAATTGTGGATAAGTTAGAAAGTGTGTATGATTGCTACAGCTCACTGACACAGGAAATTGATCAGATGAAAACACATCTACCCATATTGGATCCCCTTTTTAAGAACTAGTAGCCCATACACCACACATTGGTAACCTTGTGTAGAATCTTATAGGCGAGTATTGAGGCTCCTGCAGCATTAAAACCTACAAAAGAAAATGGCCAAAATAGTTATAGATGAATTCAAATATATGCAAGGAGAGGACCAAAAGATTAGAACAAGAACATATTCATTTCATACTCTGAATCAGTGGTTTGTACCAAAACTATTGAAAGATGATGACCACTTGAAGGACCTCAACGAATTGAAGAGTGAATTTGGATAGATTGTTCTACAGTGCATCACTCGCATACAAAAGGATGGTGAGTTGAGTCTTGACAGGTTCGACTTAATCATGGATGGAGTAATAGCATTGGATGTTGGATATTATAAGTTTATCATGGATGGAAAGGTGTTACTAGATAACCGATGGAAGATTCACCTTGCAAATATATTGAAAATTCAAGAATACAAATGGCCACATGATTATATAGTGTACGAGTGGGAGCAGAGGTTATGGGTCCTCCCCCTCGAATAGTAGGCCTTGGGGCTATCATAGTGGAAGAACCACACATTCAGATACACTAATATGGAGAAATGACCTTGAACAAATCTTCAGTGATCATTGGTGCCTTATGGAGATTAATAGACTACGGTGTCACAAGTGTTGCAGACTTCATTAGTTATCTACTTTCTTTGTTTTATGTTTTAAGAAGAATTGATGTTTAGTCTAGTTTATACGAAGAGGAATGAATTTTGAAAAGATGCCATATTTTGTAATGGTCTGAAGCTTGTTGCTTCTCTTATAAAAGAGAAACCAAGACCGAATTTTGATATCATCATCATAGGAATTTATAGAAGCATATACGAGGAGACTCATGTTATATTGTAATATCTATTTGAAGCAATCAATGGACAAGAAGATTTAATCTAGTGCTTGAATTCTAGTCTCAATTATTTTTTGATAATACTGTGTATGATTCGATTTTTTATGTATTTTAGGTTGGAATATAGGGATATATTATGAATTGGTACCAGTTATTTGTTCATAATCATCTGCATTGTTGATTACATTGCATTGCACATCTTTCAAACTCAAATAATTACTTCACATTGCATAACTAATAACTAGATGCTAATAGATGACAAAATTTCAATTACAATATAGTTTTTACAAAGTCAACCTAAGCAGTTATGCAATTACTTCACATTGCATAACTACTAATAACTAGAAGGCAGCTAATTGCATTTGCATTCATGAGGACCATTTCTTTGGGCATTTTTCAAATAGTTCCTGCCTTGTCCTGCTACCATTTTTCCTTATATTGTCTGCAAAGCAAATTTTTATCAAACTAGGTTACTTCCTTGTTGCTATGGATAAAATCCTAAAACAAGTGTCTTTCAAACAAGCTATATGGATGCTTGGAAAAAATATATATCAAGCATAGTAAGCAATATCATGAAACCAGGCAGTGAACTAAGTTGAAAAAAATACCCTCAACATCCTCAATGGAATGAAACTCATGACAATCCACTTGTCATGGCATTAGATCATGGCATTCCATCTGTCACATTCTGAGGCATTTTTTTCCAGTTCTTCCTTGTCTATGCTACTACATTTTCATACATGTCTACTACCAAAGTTGTGAATGTGCTATGATCAAGGAAGCTGAGACAGGCTTTGGAAATTTTAGAAATACTTTCTAGATCCCACTGCGTCCCATTTACATCAAGATGGGTGATTATTAATATAGACCAGTCTGTGTAGATTCTCTTAAAAGACAACAGTCTCTTGAAGAAACAAAAGAGAAAAGTACCATTAGATTATTAAAACAACATTGGGGTTCTTCATTTTGAGCGTGATGAACTAGAGTTGGCTCAACAAACTTTTATGGAGGCATTATGAAATGGAATTTGGGTTGAATTCATAAATAAAATCCCTAGTGCCAATTATGCAGTTTTTTTTGTGCACTTTAAGGATATGGAATTCTTCAATCGACTAGAAGAAGGTGGTGTTTCACTTGAATTACCATGGGATAAAGTCACAACACTATTTAATCTTGCTAGGTTGTTTGAACAGCTACATGATATTGAAAAAGCAAATCTTTTTATACAGGGCAAAATTGTTCAAGTTCATGATTATATGGATGCATATCTACATCCTGCAGCCATGGCTCAGGCTTGGAATGAGATCCAACTAAGCCTAGAATTGATTGTGGATGCACTTAAGGTGGATAAAAACTCATCAAATTATTTGTGTGCTTGGAAACATGGAACTAAAAACAAATGATTGGCTTAAATCAAAAGAAACAATTAAAGTAGCACGCCAACTTGTCTTGGCTAATGAAGCAAAATGAAAAGTTGATGAAGAATGAATGATTCAGATGGAAAGGAGAAAGTAAGAGGAAGAACTTCGATGGGTGATGCAACAACAGGAGCAATTTGAACGTGTGAAGGAATTATGGAAGAGTAAGCGTAAGGACAAGGATGATGACGATGATGAGGTTGTTTAGTAGAAACAAAAGAAGGAAAAAGAAGGAAAAAGAAGAAAAAGAAGAAGGATAAGGACCACAAGGCTTATGATTCTTATACGGAGGAACCTGATGTTGCCATGGAAGATGAGGTAAATTATATGAGCAATAAGGCACAAGATGATGCAAAAAATTCCCAAGATCTTCTTGCAGCTGCAAGTCTAGAAGACTCTGATGATGGCGATACAAATTCTCTAGTTTCAACAAAATCATGAAGGAGACATGCATACTCTAATTTTGAAGATGACAAAACATTGCAAAAACAAAGTCTGAGAGAAGATGATCCATATGATGATAATTTCTAGGCTTCCTAAGCTTTAACCAAACCTAGCTCCTATTTTCCAAAACAAAAATTCCCAAGGCCCATGGGAAATTAATGATGAGCATTTGAGTTTCAATAGACTAAAATAGGTTTCCCATAAAAAATGAGAAAGAGGAAAAATGAAAAGATAACATACAGATGATTCATTTGAGGTTTTTGATGAGATCTCATTTAACTATGTCAAATGGATTTGGAAGGTACAAAGCATATTTGATTGACTAGAATTTTGGGGTGGCCTAGCCATTGTCATTGTATGCATCATCTTCTCTTGGAATCGTTGAAACTCAAATGCTCATCATTCATTTTCCATGGGCATTGGGGATTTTTCTCTTGGAAAATAGGAGCTAGGTTTGGTTAAAGCTTAGGAAGCCTAGACATCATCATCATATGGATCATCTTCTCTTGGACTCTATTTCTACAATGGTTCTTCATCTTAGTCAGTATGCATATCTCCTTCGTGATTCAGTGAAGAGATTTGTCTAGCCATCGTTAGAGTCTTTTAAGACACCTGGCTACTAGAAGATCTTGGGCATTTTCTACATCACGTACTTGCCCATCACTCCTCTTAATTTTAGAATTCATCTTGTGACAACCCTTCAAGTTCCTATTATAAGAGATCATAAATGTGGTCCTTATCTTCCTTTTCTTCTTTCCTTCTTTTGTTTCTTCTTGAGCCCATTAGCCTCACTCATCATCATCATCCTTACACCCTCTTCCATAATTCCTTCACATGAACAATTATCCTCTTATTTGCATCACTTTCGTCAGTTCTTCCTCTTGCTTTCTCTTTCCATCTAAATCCTTCATTCTTCATCCACTTTATGTTTTGCTTCATCAACCAAGACAAGTTGGCATGCTACTTTAATTGTTTCTTTTTCTTTAAGCTAGTTATCTATTTTCAGTTCCATGTTTCCAAACATACATAAAGAATTTTGGTATTAGGTTTTATCACACCCTTAAATTGCATCCCCAAATCAATTCTAGGCTTGGTGCATTGTAGAAATAAATTCCAAGAGAAGATGCATACAATGACGATGGATAAGCTACCTCAAAATTTTAGTCAGTCAAATATGCTTTGTCCCTTCCAAATCCATTTGACATAGTTAAATGAGATCTTATCAAAAACCTCAAATGAATCATCTGTATATTATCTTTTCATTTTTCCTCTTTCTTGTTTTTCATGGGCAACCTATTTTAGTCTTTATTTTAGAACATTTTTTGTGTCCTTCAATGTATTATGATTTATCTTTCTATCAAATTCTAGATTAAAAGAACCTTTGAAAATGGATTAATCATCTATTTTTATTTTACAGTCCCAAATAGGTGGATTAAATTATTCTACTGTTAAACAAATCTTGTACAATGTAATGTCCCCTTTTTGAAATGAAACCAAGTTGAAACTCAAATGCTCATCATTCATTTCCCATGGGCCTTGGGGATTTTTCTCTTGAAAAATAGGAGTATAATAATAAGTCAAGAGGATCTTAATGTCATAAAAGGGGCCCCTTAAGTGTTGGCACATAGACTAGGAAATGTTTATGCTGCAAATGAGCATCCATTGTGCTAGCTTAAAGGAGTCAATTTGATATTGCAAAGGAAATTTTTACGCAGGTACAAGAAGCTACTGCAGGAAACATCTTTGTTCAGATGCCTGATGCGTGGGTAAATCTAGCACATGCTTACTTTGCACAAGTATAATTTCCACTTACAGTGAAAATGTTTATGCTGCAAATGGGGCAGCCATTGTAAAGTGTTGGCAGAAAGACTGGGAAATGTTTATGTTGCAAATGGGGCAGCCATTGTGCTAGCTAAAAGGGGCCAATTTGATATTGCAAAGGAAATATTTACACAGGTACAAGAAGCTGCTACAAGAAACATCTTTGTTCAGATGCCTGATGTGTGGGTAAATCTAGGACATGTTTACTTTGCACAAGGACAATTTGCGCTTACAGTGAAAATGTATCAAATTGTTTGAGGAAATTCTATTTTGGCATTGACACCCAAATTTTATTATATTTAGCTCGAACACATTATGAAGCAGAATGGTGGCAAGATTGTAAAAGAACATTATTAAGAGCAATAAAACATTATTAAGAGCAGTAGATTGTAATGAGCATTTTGAATTACCTCTGAATTCACTGCAAAGGGCATCCCCAAATCTGATTTTGCTATAGAGGGCCTCAGTGAATTCAAATTTGTTGCAACAAACTTTGAATTCTTTGCCCTTGCCCGCCTTTTTAGAAGCCTCCAAGCCCTCTCTGAATCCTTATTGCCCATGCAAGTAGCTGCTATAACTAATCAAAACGACTCATGCTAGGCTAACAAATGAAGTGAGGTGTGCAATGAACGAATGAAGCGAGAACTGCAAGAGATGAATGAATTTGCAATGAACATGAATAATCACGCCAATACATCACACACATGAATACATTGTGCCAATAATTGGCCAACTTGTTTTTAAATTTTTTTGTCTAATTTGGATTTGATGACTAACTATTTAGTCATTTTTATTTTTGTGACTAAATAATTTTTTAGTCAACAACCAGATTAGTTATTTATTTACTCATTTATAGCTAAGTTGCAAAAAATGAGTAGAATTTAGTCATTTTTAGTTGTTGTGACTAAAATTTTTAGTCAACTAGTCATTTATTTGCCAAATTCTACTAGTGAAATCATGGTCATGGGCTATTTATTGTGCATGTAATGCAAAGCTACGTGTATTCAAAGAGCATATGCTAAAATGAATTGAAGAAATAGGTGCAAGGGTGTGTTGTAGTTTCCATTGTTCTAAGGTTGTGAGGTGTTGCATCTCAATATTGACTTTTTTTGAAACTTTGAAATTTTGTTGTTGCAGTTTGTGCATTAGATACAATGATTCAATGTTTCTTACACGTGATAGAGCAATGTAAACAAGACCATGTTGATAGAATTTACAAGGGTCAAAAGCAAGTGCATCCATTGTGAGGCCTTGTGCTCTATGAATAGTTCGTGCACATGCTAGTTGCAAAGGGAATTGAGCTTGAGTGACTATTTTTGTAGCTATTTTGACTTTTCTGACGACTCTTGTTATAGGTGTCCAAGAAGGAAAAATACAATTTGTGTATAGACTTTGCATTCTTTGTTGATGTGATTTACCAACATTGGGGTCATTGAATTGAATCCAAACAATGTCTTCTTGGTCAGTTGTATGCAATTTTAAAATGCCATCTACACCATTGACTAGTCCATCTTGTGTATCAAGGTTGCCAACAATCAATTCAACCAAAATGTCTTGTTTGAGCAAAATTGTTCTAGGCAAGGTTGACTTGTCAGGTTGAAATTGGATGTTATCAATGGGTGTTTCTTCTTTATCCACTACCTCTAATACATAAAGCTTTGTAGGTAATCAACCTAGCATTTTTTTGTTGTGCTAATCAACTGTTGAATTTCTGTGAAACAAGTATAGGAATCTTGGATCACTGGGAGGAGGCTTGTAGCACATTTCATTCAAGTAGAAAATGTCTTCATCAGTTTGTTGACAAGTTCTGGCACGATTAAGTATGGAAATGAAATGTTGATTTGTTTGTCTAACCATAGTATGTAATTCAAAGCATTTCATGTTGTCAATCCAAAAGGTATATGGAATTTTATCTTTGTCTATTATTGGTTCTTCAAATATCCAAGCATCGCATACAAGTTGTGCTTGGTAGAGGTCACCATAAAATAATACCTATATTGCCAAAGGGTTTTGTTGGTGTGTGTTTGATTTGACGAAGTCTTCTGTCAATGTTGTAAAGCATTTTGGATCCAATCAATGAGACTTCATCAATAAACAAAATTTGCAATTGGTCAATTTTTTTGCTTAAGGTATCAAGTGTGTTTGAATCCAGGGGTAATATTTTTGAAGAATTGCATGGTAGATGGAACATCGAATGTGCAGTGGTGCCACCTGCATTGAATGCAACTTTTCCTGATGAAGCAATAATAATGCCTTTAGGCTTGAGTGGGTCACTATCTAGTTGCTTATCATAGTATCGAGTCATTGCTTCAAAAATTTCTTTAGCTGTGAAGGTTTTTCCTGTGCTAGCTCCACCTGTCAAGAACAAGTACAATAATTTTTTGGGTGCAATTCTTTTTGTCATCAGTACATCCTTTAGTATTGATTGTTGTTCTTTGTTCAATTGTCTTCTTAAATTGAAGTATTCTTGGTTGCTAAGTAGAAATGGGTGAGCTATGTTTGAAAATAGTGTGTTGGAAATAGAATTTGCGAGCTTTAAATTTCTCATATGGTTTAGGTCAGCTATGATGTCATATTTCTCTATGCCATTACGTTGTTTGCTTCTATCAATTTTGTTTGCAATGTCTATTGTTGGGAAAGTATCGTTATTAGCTTTAGTAGCAGCTTCATCAATGTTGCCCCATGTAGAAGCAATTTGTGCAGTGAACATTTTTTCAATATTTGCAATTTGTGCCTTGTTTGCATTGAATGTTGCACTCCATATTTGATATCCAGTTAGCAAGGTTTGTTCACTAGATCTGAAAGGTACATATAACATAAGTTTTTCTCTGCAACAATTCTCAGGATCAATGTGCGGATTGTATCTCATATAGCGTATGATATGTGGAGTTGCTCTTTTTTGAAACTTTGTCAAATTGCTAGAGTAGAAGGCAGTGCATTCAGCCAATGACAAGTTGTCAAGAGCTTTTGGTCGTTGTGCATATTTTTCTATTATAGATGCACACATGATTTTTTTAGAACCATCTTGTTCTTTTTCCAATTGTTTAGGGCTTTTTAACATGAAAATTCTACTTTCTAATGGTGCAATATTGATGAAAATTGTTTTTCTTGAGCATTTGCGCAATGGCAATGAAAGGACAATGTGAACAACTTGACAAATAGACATTTGTTGGTAGTTAAGCAATGCATTGACAAGTTTCCATATGAATTGTACCTTTCCATCATAAGCATGAGTGCATTGTTGCCGCAATTGCCAAAATGCAAGAGATAATGCTCTATCTTTTTTTGTCATATACGAAGTACAATACGATGCAACGGCATATGCGTCTAAAATAAACTATGTTTGTATTTGCATACCATAGTCTTGGAACTTTCTTTTTAAAGGAATTCACCCAAATATCAGTTGGTTCTCTTTTCAGCATGACAATTTTGTGTGTCAATGTTGATTGAAGCATTACAATGTAATCAATTTCATCCATTTGCAATTCATGCAGGAAACTTTCAAATGAAAATTCTTTTGTATAGTGTTTGTTTTCCAATTGCTTGAAAAAAATTCTTACTCTATCCTTGATCGCAGCATTAGGCATGGGCAAGGGCTCTAATATTGTTGTTGTACTCATGGGAGGAAAGGGGAAACTAAATTTGTAGCTCGAGTTTTTGTACTTTTTGCAACTTTTTGTATGATGATGTGTTTGCATTTTGGCAAGGTTTGTATTAAGTAGCGAAGAGTCACATGAAATATACTTGTCCAAAAAGCTCTTTATTTTAGTATTTGAACAATTCCCATACACAGGTGCATCCTTTATCCATAGTAGGAAATGAACATGTTCATTGCCTCGGTTTTGGAATTCTATAACAAAAGATTAGTCCATTACTTGGCCAAAGAGCTCATGGTTTTTTAGCATCATTTTTCGAAATGTTTATTATATTCAGAAATTGGCATTTATCTCTTTTTCTATTGGTAAGAGTAGCTCTATAATTCATTTAAGGAAATTAGGAAAATAGGATGACAAAGATAAATTTGGGCAAATATTTTGTCATTAAATGTGAATTATGAGAGCTTTGTTGGCAGGCTGGAGGGTGCAGAATCACTGAATGCATAGTTAATGCATTAATTGCCACTGCATTCAAGGAGAAGTCGTTGGAAGCGTTGGATGGCTATGTGTGCTCATTTTGCTTTGTTTATTATTGATTAATGCATTACATAGGAGTGTAAAGTCATTGTTTGTGTTCATCTAAACTTAAAACTTAAGAAGTTGTCTTTTATATTTAGAAATATGCATTTATCTTTTTTTCTACTGGTAAGAGTAGCTCTATAATTCATTTTTCTTTAAGGAAATAGAAAAATAAGATGACAGAGATAAATTTGGGCAGATATTTTGGCATTAAATGTGAATTGTGAGAGGATTGTTAGCAGACTAGAGGGTGCAAAATCACTAAATGCATAGTTAATGCATTAGATGCCACCGCGTTCTACGAGGCATTGCTCCAAGTTGTGGGTTTTTTGTTAATTGGAATGCTTGATCTCAAAATATACATGGTTTAGGCATTTTTCTCTTTGTAGTATTTTGCTAATGAAATGATTGCAAGAGAAATTCTCATTCAATTTGTTTTACATACAAACAAAACTACACAAGAATATTGTTTCATGTTTATGAGTAATATAGTATATGTCATTCACTGTACTCATTTGTCTAATTTTTCCTTGTAGGAGGAATCAATAGATGCAATTGCACTAGGAGACAAAGATCAACATTGGTACAATTGTACTCAATCATTAAACAACAAAGTGCAAGGTCAGATTCTCAAATTAAGCCTATCCTTTCTTTGCAATGCAATAAAAAATCTTGCATATATGTATTTTAGAAAAATGTAAAACATGTTGCTATTTGATAACAATACAAAACAATCAAATAATCTTGCTTTGTACTTTGTCCCATTGCCTAAATCACGTATAGTTCAAAGTTTTAATTTAGTTCATATAACCATAGTTTTGTTTGAGGCAAGAGATTTTTTTTACCAGTGATATTCAAATCTAGTGTTTAAATTATCATGCCTCTATAGCCAATTGATGGTATTTTTTACATTCCCTATTTGTTTTATTTGTGTTACCTGACTATGCTCTTTAGCCCTTCTTTGCTTGTGCGACAAAATTGATATTGTCAATTCTATAGCATAGAAGTTTTTTAGCTACATGCAACTATTGCTATATTATTCTAGTTTAAAATGCATATAGCATTGAATTGTTAAAAATATTAATTGGGTTTAATATGAATGCATACTAATTCTTTAATGCATTGTATGCAACTGTAGCACAACAAAATCTAGTGAATTTTCTAGCTACATGCAATTGGTGTTATATTGTTATGGTTTAAAATGCATGTGGCATTGAATTGTTGAAAATGCTAATTGGGTTTAAAATGAATGCATACTTTTCTATGTAAATTGGGAGAAGGAAAGTTGAATATTTTGGAAACTTTATGGCATTTCATATATGGAAGAATTTTTATTGCATTGTAAAGAAAGGAAAGGGTTGATTCAATAATCTGACCTTGCACTTTGTTGTTGAATGATTTTGTATAATTATACTGATGTGGATCTTTGTCTCCTGCTACAATTGGAAGTATTGATTCCTATTACAAGGACAAATTAGACAAATGAGTACAATCGGCGACATATACCATCAGAGTTATAAAACATGAAACAATATTGTCATGTAGCTTTGTTGCATGCAAAACAGGTTGAATGAGAAGCTTTCTTACTCGGTCTACCAATCACACTGCATAATTTATAAATATTTCTTTCCATTTGTATAGTTTGTATTTTACAACATATTTTTTTTGCTGATTTGGCCAATCACACTATATAACTTAAATCTATTTGTTTCTATTTCTATAGTTTGCATTGAACAACATATTTTTCATATTTAGACATTATTATTTACTTGTTTTTGTAATGGCAAGAGAAGTTGTAGAATTCATTTTTTTTAAACAATTCAAAAAATAAAACTGACATAGATAGATTTGTGTCAATATGTTAAATGCCATAAGATGAAGTTTTGTGTTTTGTCACCAAAATGTGGGCAAATATCTAGGCATTAAATGCACATTGTGAGAGCTTTACAACAACCATCCAAATATTGCAACGACGTAAAATGTAGACTCATGTCAGTTTGCATTTTTTTTAGCATAGCCAGAAAACATAGTAATGAGAAGTTAAAAAGCCCATGTCAAGAAAGATGTCGCTCTAGCAAGGATTTCCAGACTTTAACAGTAGACATAGATGGATATTCTTGTTGCCATAGCATGTACAAATTTCCAAGAGTTCCAAGTTTAGATGAACACAAACTAAGACTTTACATTCCTATGTAATGCATTAATCAATAGTAAACAAAGTACAATGAGCACACGTAGCAATCCAACGTTTGTAGCAGCTTCTCCTTGACTGCGGTGGAATTTAATGCATTAACTATGCATTCAGTAATTTTGTACCTGCCAGCCTACCAACAGAGCTCTCACAAGTCATATTTAATGCCAAATTATGTGTCCAAATTTATCTCTATCATCCTCATTTCCTAATTTCCTTAAAGAAAAATGAATTATAGAGCTACTCTTAGCAATAGAAAAAGAGATAAATGCTAATTTTTGAATATAAAAATAAGTTCTTAAATTCAAACTATAGAAATACAAAGGAATATGTTTAAATTATAGAATGTGATTGGCCAGTGCAGCATAGAAAATGTATATCGAATGATTGCAATAGTAACCTATCTATCGGTAAGAACTAATAAACAAAGGAGAATGAACACACAACGCTTCCAGTGGCTTATCCTCGACTGTAGTGGTATTTTAATGCATTAACTATGCATTGGGTGATTCTGTAGCCACCAGCTTGCCAAATAACCTCTCACAATTTGCATTTAATGCCAAAATATATGCCCAAATTCATCTACGCCATCCTACTTTTTTAATTTCCTTAGAGAAAAATGAATTATAGAGTTGTTGTTACCAATAGGAAAACATATAGATAGTAATTTTTAAATATAAAAAATATGTTGTTAAATTCAACCTATAGAATTACAAATAAATATTTTAAAATTATAGAATATGATTGGCCAGCTGAACATATGAAATTCTTATTGAACAATTGGAATTGTACCTTGCCTCTCAACATGTTATAATAATTTGTAAATGTTAAAAATATGGTCTTAAATTCAAACTATAGAAATAGGAAGGAATATGTTTAAATTATACAATGTGATTGGCTAACTGAGAAAAACATTGCATAGGAATTACATATAAGATGATTGCAACAATACATATTTCTTTGTGCTACATTTTTCCAATGAAATGATTGCAATAGTAATCTACTTGTTGACTTGAACTGTTTCATCTTTATGAATTACATAGCAATGTAATTTATTGTACTCATTTGTTAAACTAGTCCTTATAACATGAAGGAATAATTCTAGTTGCACTAGGGGAGAAGTGACCATATCAATACAAGTGTAGACAATTAAGTGATATTCTTGAATCAATATTCTCCTTTATGTTCTACAACTTTCTCAAAGGCATAATTATCAGGTAGACTTGGAGAATGAAAGTTCTATCTTTTTTATAGCTTTTTTTACATTTACTATTTTCAAGAATTTTTATGTCGTTGCAAAGAAAGGAGAAGCTTGATTCCAGAATCTCACCTTGTACTTTTTTGTTGAACAATTGGCCACACTTGCACTGATATTGCCCTCTCTGTCCTTCTCCAATTAGAACTATTTTCTCCTATAACAAGGATATATTAGAAAACTAAGAACAACTTTATGTGTTTCTTAAAAAATAGTAACAAAGCTAATGGAGAGAGATGAGTTCAATGTAGATTGAGTTCAACAAAGAGCCAAAAAATTGATGATATAGACTAGAAAAAAACTCTAGTGGTCCAGTAAGAAAACATTCAAACTTCAATAAGTGTGCATTGCACATCAAAAATACAATTTTCCAAATCAAAATGCTAAAACATCAAAGTCATATCAATGACAAATTTATACAGTAAAGGGTGAACAAAACAAAATTTCATGTCTCATGTAGTAGGGAAAAATTAACATTGTCCCTACTTTTTGGCTCCTATACTGCAAAGAAGGGTCTTGTAGGCTTGGGTTTGTGTCAAAGAGGGCATTCATCTTATGAGTTAGGCCATCATGGATACAACAGTCATAGGAAAGGTTTATTAATGTCACTCTTTTTCATTGGTGAATTGGATCACAATCACTCTAGGATGTTAATTTTTTTGCGCTAAAATTTTGTATTTGGCAGATCCATTTTAGGGGGATTTCTCGGAAATGATAGAAGAGTTTGTGGAAAAAGGGATGGCCAAAACAACTGTTATCAGGCTAAATTAACCAGTCAATTGTTATTGTGCCAAATATAACCATAGTCTTATGAAAACTAGTAATAATTCATCCAAAATGCAAAAATGATCATACAGTGACCTGAAATCAACCAAAAGATATCACAATCTAATCATGTCCATGAAAATTAGTACCATTCAACCTCAAAAATATATATCTAAAGTACACAAGTAATTGGAAATATAAATAGTATATAAAAATGAGAGAGAAATGTGACCTTGCTATGTCTCATCATTATATCTTAAGGCAAAAAAAAATCCAGTTGAAGTTACAGCCGTTTGTGTGAAGCATGAAAAACACTCTGTGGTGCAGGAGCACCTAGTGAAGTTATGCCTCCAATAGGAAATCATGTAAAGTTTGAATTTCCATCATGTAATGCATGTAAAAAGGTCATGTTTGGACCATTTCAAATGTAATTGAGTCACTACTAGGTTTCTAGGAGGTCAAATATGTCAAATTGCAAGAAAATGTCCTTTTGTTACAAAAATATGCAAAAATTGCAAAATTGTAAAGTCAGGAAGATGGAGAGTCATTATTTTTAAAGGAGTTAGTGGGTCGGTTGTAACTGATGGGGAAGTCAAGAAAACTCTTGTAAACATCTTTTAAAGGCCTTGTGAAGGTGAGCCAAGGATTATGCATTGTTGTTGTTCTCACAGATTTTTCTAAGTTTTTGTCTTGAAAAAGGTGGCTCCATGATAAAATTTGTTGAAGATGCATTCAAGAAGGTTGGGAAACAGTTCATTTAGCTTGTGTAGACCTTATACAAGGTGTTTGAAGCAGTGGTTAAGAGGAATGAGGTCTGGAATGTATACTTCCAATAAACCTTCATTGTTTGAGCTTAGTTTGAGCATTAAGCTAGGGTTTTATGTTTTACTACATTGGTGAGTGTTTTCTTTGATGAAGATTAATGATTTAGTAGTTTCATAACCTGTTTAAGGTATTCCCATGGTTTTTTGATGTTGTGGAGTTATTTTGATGGTACTTGCTTTGTTAAAAAGGCCTAATTAAGCCTATTTTACTGCGGGACAATCATTTTTTTCTGATACTCTTTCCAAAGCAAAAATAGTTGGTGTTGAAGTATGTTTAATAAGGCTATAATGGGTCCCTGAAAATGCATTTTTTCTATGGAGATTCAATCAGGATTTAGAGTTTCGCTCAATTTAGTGTTTTAGTCTACTATAAGCAATTTTAGTCTCTTGGTGCTAACAATTGAGAAATTGAAGAAATAGTTTTATTGAAGGGTATTTTTGGTTTAATCCTACCTATTTCATGATAATAGAAAAATTATTTGGGTCTGGTAATAGTTTAGAACCCTAATTTGAAGGTTTGGAGTCTTTTAGCCATGTGGAATCAAGTGTCAATGAAGTGAATTTTGGGTGAAAGTTAACTAACCTTTTTAGGTTTGTGTTTTGGGTATTTATAACCCTTGAAGTCAGTAGATGCTTTGCATCAATTGGTATCAAAGTTGGTTGATCTGGTGGTTTGTTAAGTGTGTTGCAGGTGCTTGATCCATCTTAAAGCTGCAAGACAAAGTTGTGAGAAGGTATGTTGGTTATAGACAAGGAAGAGGTTTGTGTTCATTGTCCTCCAACAAAGATTAAGCTGGGGAGAAGGTGCAGAGGGAGTTACACCATTGAGAGAGAGAGTGTGGGTAGGTGCATCTTCCAGGATCTTTTGTTGGGTAAGATGGATGGAATGTTGAGGTTGTGTGATGAAGTAGTGAGGGAGATGGATATATGTTTGAAAAGCACTTGAAGAGTTTGTAACCATTACAAAAGTTGAAAGTCAGTTTGAAGAGTGATCCAATGATTGGAAAAGATGAAGAGATGATGAGAAGCATGTTAAGAGAAGGTCAAGGATGAATTGATTGAAGAGAGGAAAGATTGCTTAGAAAAGTACGACGAAAGCATACTAAGGATAGTCATGTTTCCTTTGATTGAAAAAGAGATTAGAGGAAGGTTAACTACTGATAGCACAATGATTTGTGAATATGATGGCACAAGAGGTTATTGGAGCAAAGAACTTGATGGCAAGGATGAGAGCAAAAGATGAAGTGATTGAAGGAGTTTGGAAAAGGAAAGTGAATGATTTCAAGAAGCGGTCCAATACAAAGGTAGGAAGATGTAAAAAATCAAGATTGATGTGAACTTAGTCCTCAAAGGGACTTGAGGTCTTTTTCAGACCAGTTGTTTGGTGCAGGAGCACCTAGTGAAGTTATGCCTCCAATAGGAAATCATGTAAAGTTTGAATTTCCATCATGTAATGCACGTAAAAAGGTCATGTTGGACCATTTAAAATGTAATTGAGTCACTACTAGGTTTGTAGGAGGTCAAATATGTCAAATTGCAAAAAAATGTCCTTTTGTTGCAAAAAGATGCAAAAATTACAAAATTGCAAAATTGTAAAGTCAGGAAGATGAAGAGTTATTCTTGTGAAAGGAGTTAGTGGGTCAGTTGTAACTTATGGGGTAGTCAATAAAACTCTTGTAAACATCTTTTAAAGGCCTTGTGAAGGAAAGCCAAGGATTATACATTGTATCTTGGAATCATTTTGGTGAATAAAAGTACTTTGTTCTGTACTTTCAGTGTTTTCTCTCTTGTTTTCAAGCCTTATACGGACTATATAGTACTCCTTAGGCTATATTTTTAATTTGATTTCATAGATTAAGGTGTTAGCTTCTATTTGAAAGAGATTTTAGGTATTTTTATTAAGTTTAAAGAATTTGAGAGCAACTTTACAAAAAATAGGTTTGAAACCCTTAAACTAAGGGTTTTGAGAGTCTAGGAGTGGTTCAACAACCATTCCACTGATTTGGGCGTATAAAATCGGTGGAATGGGTTAGTGTAGAATATTTTTCAAATTTTTTATGATTGCAGACACAAGGGAAGTCTAGATACAAATATTTTGTTGTTGTCCTCACAGATTTTTCTGAGTTTTTGTCTTGAAAAAGGTGGCTCCATGATGAAATTTGTTGAATACGCATTCAAGAAGGTTGGGAAATAGTTCATTTAGCTTGTGCAGACCTTATACAAGGTGTTTGAAGTAGTGGTTAAGTGGAACAAGGTTTGGAATGTATACTTCCAATAAACCCTCATTGTTTGAGCTTAGTTTGAGCATTAAGCAAGGGTTTTATGTTTTATTGCTTTGGTGAGCATTTTCTTTGATGAAGATTAATGATTTATTAGTTTCATAACCTGTTTAAGGTATTTCCATGGTTTTTTGATATTGTGGAGTGATTTTGATGGTACTTGCTTTGTTAAAAAGGCCTAATTGAGCCTATTTTACTGCGGGACAATCATTTTTTCTGATACTCTTTCCAAAAAAATAGTATATGATGTTGAAGTATATTTAATAAGGTTGTAATGGGTCCCTGAAAATTCATTTTTCTTGTGGAGATTCAATTAGGTTTTAGAGTTTTACCCAATTTAGTGTTTTGGTCTACTCCAAGCAATTTTAGTCTCTTGGTGCTAGCAATTGAGAAATTGAAGAAATAGTGTTATTGAAGGGTGTTTTTGGTTTAATCCTTCCTATTTCATAATAATGGAAAAAGTATTTGGGTCTAGTAAGAGTTTAGAACCCTAATTTGAAGGTTTGGAGTCTTTTAGCCATGTGGAATCAAGTGTTAATGAAGTGAATTTTGGGTGAAAGTTAACTATGTTGGAGTACGATACCACTGAGAGGGGGGTGAATCAATGGTATATCAAATCAAAATAACCTTGACTTAAAATTTTACAACTTTGAACATGTTTGTTATGCCTTGCATAACCACCCCATTTTATTCTGGAACAAAATGGGTCCCCCTTTTTCTTTTCTTTTGTTTTCTTTGCCTTTGGTTGTCTGGTTTGGTCTTAGGAGTTCTTTCGCTTTCCTCCTAAGTCTGTCTTTTTCTCTGTTTGATTTTGCTTTTTCTTCAGCCAAAGTTGGCTTATTTTTTGTTAAAATTGAGGAAATGATGAAAAATGATATATTTTATATGCTTTGAGGACTAATGGAAGCATTTGTGTTGCAGGATTAAATCATACACTTGATGATATTTCTCAAGGAACTCAGTTGGAAAGCATACCTCAGTCACATTTGGCATAAAAATCCTCATGAAGAAAGTCGATGAGACCCTCCTATTGTCTTGCTGACTAGTAGTGTGGTTCTATTCATTTAAAATATACCGGTCATCCAGACATTTTAATCGCCATGGGTTTTTATATATCTCGCTGACCAAAAGAAGTCTCGCTGACCAAAAGAAGTCTCGCCGACTGTTGCACACAAGGCTAGCGTCACCGAAATAATTTGGGTTTGGGGAGAAGTCTTCCCGACTAATAGAGCTCTCGCTAAAATAAGGTGGCTTCAATGAAAGGTGTTGCCGACCCAATAACATCTCACCGAAAGGTTTAAGTTTGGCATGATGTCTGGCCGAAGGGGTAAAGTCTTCCCAACCGGGTGGAGTCTCGTTGAAAGATGAAGGCCTCGGGGAGAAGTCTTCCTGACTAATAGAAGTCTGGGCGAAAGATCAGGGGCTTCGGTATGATGTCCTCCCGATAGCTGGAGGTCTCACCGAAAGATTTTGGGTTTGAACTTGGCGAGAGTGGGATGATCTCGGCATAATATCTCGCCCACCCGATGGTGTCTCGCCGAAGGATGAGGGGCTCAATATGAGGTCCTGCAGAGAGAATAGAGTCTCGTCGATAGATATGTGGCTGCGGTAAGACTCATCGCCGAGAGTTTGCATTCGACAAGAAGTCTTGCCGACAATGGGGAGTCTTGCCGATAGCGATGGACTTGCCAATGGAAAAGGGATATAGGTATGAATCTTAGCGCTCGTTATGACCTCTGGCCGATAACGATTGTCTTGCCAATGGTTTTTTTTGTGATATCGATATAACTTTTGCATTCGATATGAGGTCTCATCGACAGTTGTATGCTATGACGATGTTGCTGTAGAGTATAATCACATCGGGGAGACATGGAAAGTGTCTCACCGACATGCAATTTTGTTTGAACAAGACTTTGACCGCCTGGAAAGCCTAAGTGGCATGCATTCAACCAATAAGAGGGAACTAAAGGTGAACCATTGGTAGTTTGATTGATTGACTACCCCTGTGAAGGAGATCAATAGAGCATAAACGACATGGACTTACTCTGAGATCAAAAGTGATGGAGCAGCTCAGTGAACAAGGGTGTTTGGATCTAACAGGGGAGGTCAGATGCTGCTTCTCGAAGATGGTCAACTTGCAGAAAGATTTTGAGCACAAGAAAGTCAAAAGGAAGAAAAGGCCACGAGTCTTAGTGACAGCTAGGATCTCTACTAGAAAAAGATAGATCGATATTAATGGCTATACTTCAGAACATTCAAAGTGGTTCTGATGGAAGTTCGAAGGTGGACACAGAGACCAGAAGTTAATGTTGTGGTTGTAAAAGATCTGAAGGCTTCTCCTAAGGGCGATCCTTCACCGACATGGACAGCGGGGATACACATTTAATGCAGAAGTAACTTGATTCAAAAGATCTAAGGGCGGATCTTTCTGAGGGCTAATATTTTGTAAACCCTAAAGCAGGGGGCGACTTTCTTTTTGGCACGTTCTATATATATGGAATTTTTGCCTCTTTTAGTAGGGGTACGAGTTTTAGAAAAGATAGAGGGAGATTTCTCAGAAACCAGTAGTAGTAGAGAAACTTAAGAGTAGCAGTAGAATAGGAGTTAGATTCGACAGAAGGCAATGATGTATCTTTCAAGTTCTCTTAGTATAGATGGAAACAGTCTAAAGATATAGGTTTTCTGTACACTGGTGATTGTGCCAAATTTTTAAATGTTGCTTATCTGTTTCACTAATAGTAGAAGCAACCAGATTAAAATCTACTTCATATTATGTTCTTGAATGGTGTTTATCTTGGGTTAATCATTTGATTTGAAAAGCTTTCAAGGAATGAGGTTTTATTTTATGTTTTGTCTAAATAGTGATTTGCAATTTGCTGTTGAAATTAACACTGTGAATGAATGAAACTGTGTGTTAATCACAAGTTAATTTTGTTCTCCAGTTTTAGTTAGCAATTCCCTGAAAGGTAACAAATCTGGTTAAGTTGGATGAATTGTCATTCTCTTTGATTCCAAAGCTTTGATCTATCTTTTTATGTTTCTTTAAAAACCCTGTTAAAGTAGGTTTAAATTTATGTTTGATCTTAGAACAATCCACAAGCTCAACACCAGTAGGCCCCTTGAACATTATAGTTCACATCAACCATTGAGTGAAATTAGCACAGTCGAGAACCGATTACCAAGACCTTGGGAGTTAGATATCCATGCGTTATTCTTTCTCTTTCAGGAGAACAAAATAGTGATATTCTGTTAACTGTTGTTGTGCTCATCCGAACCATCAACATAAACTGGCGCTAGAAGGAGGGCCTCCTTGAGTAATTTTGGATTGTTGTGAGTTGGAGTGGGTCAGATCTTGGAAAACTGAGCTCTAATGGGTAGCCCTTTGTATACATCGGGACTTGTTCATGAAATCCCTGGTCATTTGTATGATAGGATTCCTTTATTTTTCCCTAACAGTGGGTAAAATGCTTCTGAACACATCGAAACTTGCAGGTGTATATTCATTTTTCTCCAGATTCAGCATCAGGATATCATCTGCCAGTTATTTGTCAAAACACTTCAAGGTACAACAAGGCAATGGTATGATAATCTGCCACCAGATTCTGTTTGTTCATGGATATAATTTAAAATCTAATTTTTAGATCAGTTTGATCCTCATGCACATGCACTACAACCATTACATGAATTTGCAACTACAAAAAGGATACCATTAGAACACATTTATCAATTTAATCACAGATTGTTGTTTATGTATCAAAAGGTTCAATCTTTAGATTTGGTTGTTGATGATCATATACTGATAGAACATTATTATTGGGGTTTAAACCCCTCATTTACAACCAAATTCAGACGTTGTGGTGAGGCTACATCCTTGCATGATTCATTGAGCAAAGCTCTTTTATTTGCATAATTTGGACATGACACTAGAAATTCAGATAGCCAAACTCAGGGTTATAATCCTCTTGTGCTTGCAAACTTCCATCATCTGCAACCTTATGTCACTTCACCCACCATCCCTACCCAGGTGCAATCATTCTCACCAAGCAGCTACAACCTTCCTAAGGTTCCAAGCACCACATGTTCCAATACCCCGTATCAAGTCAATCCCACACAAGACCACTGGGAGAACTTATCTCTGCAAAATCCAATCACAGAGTTAAGTACTCCACTTGTCAATGAAGTTGTGACCATATCGTCTCTCTTCAGTCATATTCCAAACCATAGTCCATTACATCACAATGAAGTTGTAGATGAAACATTTGATGAGCCAGAATATAATTTTGATGACTTGTTTGGTAAAAAGCATGAAATGGATGTAAATTTAGTGCATAATGGAAATCTCAAGATAGAATATAGCTTTGTTGAAAATGTAAGTACTAACAATGGCTTTGAAGGAGATGAGGTATTAATACGGGATTGCTGTCACGAGAAATCAACAATGCCTTCCAACAATTTGAACAACTCTTCTGATCAAGATGAGAATCAGGGTGATGAGGGATGGACAAGGGAACATGGTTCATGTTGGATTGATATCCCTTGTATGCAAAATCGAATAAGGGAGAAATTAGAAGAGCTGGGAGATCTAAAACTATCAAAACTTGTTGGGCCAAGTGGATGTAGGATACATCGAACTAATGAACACTCTTAGATGGATTGCCACGTCTTCCTAGGTAGGATGGAGTTATATTTCAAGCAACTAATCACTAGTGAAGGAATACTTATGGAAGATCCTTGGAGTACGTATCCCCTCAATGAGGAGATGAAACAACTAGCACACATGAAAATGATAATCAGTCCATCCAAAATGATGAGAGTAACTGTGTGAGGAGGTTTAATTCTTCTCTATCTTTTTATGACCTTGATCCTTGCATTGAGATGGATTCAACAACTGATGAAACTCCTCTACCTAGTGAGGGCTTGATAGAAGTGGAGAATGGATTCATCGATGCATTCATAGATTCTTTCATGATGGTGAATGAGGAAGAAACATACTTTGATGGGTTAACACAAGAGGATGACTCTGTTGATTTAGGTAGTGAACGGATTTAAATAGATAACACACTTCAAGATGAGATTTCCAATGAATCTTGTGGTCAAAGACAAGGACTTAAATGCCAAAATGAAATTTTAAGGGAAGAAGTTCGAGTAGATGTGCAGATCAGTCAAGTGTTCCCTAAAGAAATTCATGACGGGGTACATTTGGATGAAGCAGAGGAATGCCAAGAAAAGGACCAAGAGGTTATCTCAGAAGTTGAATCTCTTCAACATGACGAAGAGAATGAAACAAGGGAGTATTTTCTTGATTTTGATTTTGTTTACTCAAATGTGTTGTTTGAACAAAGTCCTTGCTTAGCATCCACTAATGAATTTGATCTTAATACTGATAAATTTGATGTTGAGTGCCATGTTCTTGATTATGTGTAGGAATATGAATTGAGAAAGTGCTTTCCTGACTTTGAATCTGTGCATTCAAATGAGTTTGAAGGAAATCCTTGTTCACCATGTACTGATATCCCTGACATCAATGGTGATAAGATGGACACAAATTCTCAAACCCTTGAGGGCGACATGTTTCAAGAGAGTGTTGAAAGTAAGACTTCATCTCAAGAAATCAAGAAATTTTTTGACTCTATACCCAAGATGAATACAGAGATGCTGGTTTGCGAATATCCCAGCTGCAAGACAAACCTTGGTTCAGTGGTGTTCCATGAGCCAAAACCTTGAGAGAAGGAATTCATACAACAAAAGTATGCATCAGTAATTAGAAATCTTTTGAATCAGGTGGTGTCCTTTCATTATCCTCTGTGTTTCAATGATTTTCAGTTTGATTATGGCGTTGGGGATAGTAAAACGTGCTTGTGGGTAAATCATGACAAAGCTGAAAACCCACGACTGATAATATTGCAAGCTTTATACTCTTAGAACGAAATTATTGCACATAAACTTCATATTTCTGAGTATAAAGATAAATTTGCTAGGTTTAGAACTATGCCTAGTAGGTTAAGATTGTTGTACATAATGAAAAATCAGTCAAGTCAATGTACAATTTTTTACAGTTTTGTGTTTTTAAAGCTTACCTTTGGAGTTAGTTTAGGATTAGGATTGGTTAGTGTTGTTTTTTTTGGTTTAGTTAGTTTTCTTTTTGTTCTGTTGTTTTCTTTTTCCTGTGTCCTCTAGCATTTCGGTTTGTAAATAGTTTGTTTGTTTTCTGTGCATTTGTGTAAATATTCTGCTGTAAATAATTTGTTGTTTATTTGTTTGTTCTTTCTTTCTGTCCTTTCGTTTCCTTCGATGTTTGGTGTCTGTCTTGTTTTGTTCTTTGGGGTTTCTCTATTCCTTCCATCTTGAAATGGTGGGTTGTTATCTGAAGTATACTTTGGTTATTAGGAGAGAAGTGGTTTAGATATTTTCAAGTTTTCTGATTGGATGATTTTGTCCTAAATTCATTGTTTTATGCCCATTGCCAACAAGAGTTGTGGAAAGTCTTGAAAACTAGGTCCAAAGTAAGCAATCTTCATTAACTACCTCTGAATCTGTCACAAATCATCAAGATAATCTCCCTTTGTAATGGTATATTTGTCCTAGGGTGATAGTGTTATAAGATTTGAGTGAAAAATTTGATTCCCAGATGCTGTTATGAGGTCCATGGTAGTTTTCAACCCATAACAGATGTTAAACATCTGACATATTGAGAAAAATTGAATGAAATATTTGAAACTCCAAGAGAAAAAAGAAAAAAATAAGAACTATCTAAAAGGAAGAGAAGACTCAATATGAATGGGTGATTCCAGTATCTCTACCAGGGCTATGGATGCCTGACTGGCAGTAGAGAAATGCTATGAGAAAACTAGAGGTATCTCCGTCGGGGCTATGGACGCCTGACTGGCAGTGGAGCAATGCCTAGGATATCATTGCATGACAATTAAAGGGAATCAACTCATGTAGTTCAAATATTGCACATTATTGTTCAAAATATGAGGAAAACTTTATAAAAGGATGATGCGCCATCAAGCACACACATAGATTCAGGGTTAGCCAATGTTGACTTACATTTGAGATTCTAGCTCTACCTTGGTTGTTAAAACTGACCCAACTGGAGTTGCGATGTTCATAAACCAGGAGTTCTGGGTAACTGAATCCTTCAGTTTCTTGAAAATGGTTAAACCATTTTCCCAGCCGATTCGTCATTTGTTATGCCTTGCATAACCACCCCATTTTATTTTGGAACAAAATGGGTCCCCCTTTTTCTTTTCTTTTGTTTTCTTTGCCTTTGGTTGTCTGGTTTGGTCTTAGGAGTTCTTTCACTTTCCTCCTAAGTCTGTCTTTTGCTTTGTCTGATTTTGGTTCTGCTTCAGCCATAGTTGGCTTTCTTTTTGTTAAAATTCAGGAAATGATGAAAAATGATATATTTTATATGCTTTGAGGACTAATGGAAGCATTTGTGTTGCAGGATTAAATCATACACCTGATGATATTTCTCAAGGAACTCAGTTGGAAAGCATACCTCAGTCACATTTGGCATAAAACTCTTGATGAAGAAAGTCACTGAGACCCTCCTATTGTCTTGCCGATTGGCAGTGTGGTTCTATTCATTTGAAGTATATCGGTCGGCTAGACATTTTAATCGCCATGGGTTTTTATATATCTTGCCGACCAAAAGAAGTCTCACTGACAGTTGCACACAAGGCTAGCATCACCGAAAGAATTTGGGTTTGGGGAGAAGTCTTCTCGACTAATAGAACTCTCGCCGAAACAAGGTGGCTTCGATGAAAGGTCTTGCCAACCCGATAACGTCTCACCGAAAGGTTTGAGTTCGACATGATGTCTAGCCAAAGGGGTAAAGTCTTCCCGACCGAGTGGAGTCTCACTGAAAGATGAAGGCATCGAGGAGAAGTCTTTTCGACTAATAGAAGTCTCAGTGAAAGATTAGGGGCTTTAGTATGATGTCCTCCCGACAGCTGGAGGTCTCACCGAAAGATTTTGGGTTTGAACTCGACAAGAGTGGGTTGATCTCGGCATAATATCTCGCCCACCCGATGGTGTGTCGCCAAAGGATGAGGGGCTCGATATGAGGTCTTTCCGAGAGAATAGAGTCTCACCGATAGATATGTGGTTGCGGTAAGACTCATCGCTGAGAGTTTGCATTCAACAAGAAGTCTTGCCGACAATGGGGAGTCTTGTCGATAGCGATGGACTTGCCAATGGAAAAGGGATATTGGTATGACTCTTAGCGCTCGTTATGACCTCTGGCCGATAACGATTGTCTTGCCAATGGTTTTTTTTTGTGATATCGATATAACTTTTGCATTCGATATGAGGTCTCACCGACAGTTGTATGCTATGCTGATGCTGCTGTAGAGTATAATCGCATCAGGGAGACATAGCAAGTGTCTCACCGACATGCTATTTTGTTTGAACAAGCCTTTGACCACTTGGAAAGCCTAAGTGGCATGCGTTCAACCAATCAGAGGGAACTAAAGGTGAACCATTGGCAGTTTGACTGATTGACTACCCCTGTGAAGGAGATCAACAGAGCATAAATGACATGGACTTACTATGAGATCAAAAGCGATGGAGCAGCTCAGTGAACAAGGGTGTTTGGATCTAACAGGGGAGGTCGGATGTTGCTTCTCAAAGATGGTCAACTTGTAGAAAGATCTTGAGCACAAGAAAGCCAAAAGGAAGAAAAGGCCACGAGTCTTAGTGACAGCTGGGATCTCTACTGGAAAAAGATAGATCAATATTAATGGCTATACTTCAGAACATTCAAAGCGGTTCTGATGGAAGTTCGAAGGTGGACATGGAGGCCAGAAGTTAATGCTATGGTTGTAAAAGATCTGAAGGCTTCTTCTGAGGGCGATCCTTCACTGACATGGACATCAAGGATACATATTTAATGTAGAAGTAACTTGATTCAAAAGATCTAAGGGCAGATCTTTCTGAGGGATGATATTTTGTAAACCCTAAAGTAGGGGGTGACTTTCTTTTTGGAACATTCTGTATATATGGCATTTTTGCCTCTTTTAGTAGGGGTACGAGTTTTAGAAAAGATAGAGGGAGATTTCTCAGAAACCAGTAGTAGTAGAGAAACTTAAGAGTAGCAGTAGAATAGGAGTTAGATTCAATAGAAGGCAGTGATGTATCTTTCAAGTTCTCTTAGTATAGATGGAAACAATCTGAAGATATAGGTTTTCTGTACACTGGTGATTGTGCCAGATTTGTAAATGTTGCTTATATGTTTCACTAACAGTAGAAGCAACCAGATTAAAATCTACTTCATATTGTGTTCCTGAATGGTGTTTATCTTGGGTTAATCATTTGATTTGAAAAGCTTTCAAGGAATGAGGTTTTATTTTATGTTTTGTCTAAATAGTGATTTGCAATCTGCTGTTGAAATTAACACTGTGAATGAATGAAACTGTGTGTTAATCACAAGTTAATTTTGTTCTCCAGTTTTAGTTAGCAATTCCTTGAAAGGTAACAAGTCTGGTTAAGTTGTATGAATTGTCATTCTCTTCGTTTCCAAAGCTTTGATCTATCTTTTTCTGTTTCTTTAAAAACCCTAGTTAAAGTAGGTTTAAATTTTTGTTTGATCTTAGAACAATCCACAAGCTCAACACCAGCAGGCCCCTTGAACATTATAGTTCACATCAACCATTGAGTGAAATCAGCACAGTCGAGAACCGATTACCAAGACCTTGGGAGTTAGATATCCATGCGTTATTCTTTCTCTTTCATGAGAAAAAAATAGTGATATCCTGTTAACTGTTGTTGTGCTCATCTGAACCATCAACACATGTAAATTGCAAGCTCTAGAGCAATTTAGTTATCAAGCATATGTGATAATTTTTAACATGAATGAACATAAAGACCATAACCAGATCACAGAGACTAAGAACATTATAGAAACCCAAAAGCTGAAATATTTACATGATAACATAATCTTAGGAAAACTTTAAAACTGAATGGCATATGATAAATAAATGAAAATGAGGACCAAACACTTCAGTGATAATGACAACTCATAACACAAAAATTGTCCTGAGTGGAAAACCCTCATGGTGTATAAAAACCACTGGTAAAATTGCCTCACTGGCTTAGTCAAAAATGCCTCATTGGCTACAATGTGTCTCACTGACAATGTGCCTCGCTAGATTATACATTATCACTTTTGAAATATTTTTGAATTCACATACAGAGTATCATCTCTGTTTCTCTACTAAACATCTCTTGATCTCATATCACTTGAGATTCAAAATCAAAGTATAATTTATTTCACATACAATATATCATTGTATATATTGTGATTATAAACAATGATACATCATACAATGAAATCAATGCTCTGCATATGCTTTACAGATTCTTCTCAATGTATCAGATATTCAAATCAAATAATTATAAAATTTGAATCACTGTAAGCCAATAACTCTTATATCAAGAATGATGTCTCTTTTTGATGCAATCACACTCTTCATCCTGAATGCCTTCAACATAATGCATAAATAGTGTTCTTTTTTTTTTGAATAGAAAGAGAGTTGTCTTCATAACTGTTACAATATAATTTACAACTATCTTTCTCAAATTGTTCCTTTTTAACAAATAATAGTAATCATTCTGTGGTATGTCAAATTGAATAAAGAATGTGGACATGATCAATTGTATGTATGTTAAACCAACTGAAACCCATACCTGTATTAGGGTTAAAAGATGCTTGTACATGATAACATAATCATAGAACAAGGGTATACAAAAACTACCCATATTCGGGTTAAGGTAACTAAAACTTTAAACCAAAAAACATAGACACAGATAAGAGAACCCGACCAAGGGTTTAAACACCAAGCTTAACCTTTCACATAGTAAATCATGAGAACCACATACAAATTTAGCCCCAATAACAAAACCCTAACAAGCATTTAGAAGAACAAAAACCTGTTAGGTCTCAAAGGGGAAACCCGTACTAGGGTTTAGAAACTATTACCTAATTTTCACCCGCAGGCTCAATCAGGTAGGATAATCATGTGATAGATCTTCGAAAGGCCAAATGAAACATTCACAATAAGGGAAAAAATCCTACATCTGGTGTTAGGTCACAGGGAACTCAGTTGGAGAGCCTTCCCTAGGAAATTTTGGCATGAAAATCCTCCAAGGAGAAAGTCGCCAAGACTGTCATGATGTCTCGCCGACCAACAAGGGGCCTCGTTGAATGGAGGCATCATCGCCAACACGTCTTACCGATGGGGTGTGGTCTCACTCAAAGGAGGCAGCGTTGGCAAAGCAAGTGAGCTTCGCTGTAGGGTCTCACCGAAGTCAAAAGGTCTCCCCAACTCTAAAGGCTCTTAGCGCAGGAGATTGAGTTCACTAAGATGTCTCGACGATAAAGAAAAGTCATGCCGACTGAAATAAACCCTCACCAAAGAAAAGCGCTTTCGGTAAGATCTCTCATCGACATTTAGGATACTTGCCGACAGATAAAGAAGCCTCGGCAAGAGATGATGGTTTTAGCAAAGTTTGGTGCCTTCGGCATGAGGTCTTAGCGATGCAGAGGGTCTCACCGATAAAGGGAGCCTTCAGTGTAACATTCCAAGTCAGAAAAAGGTCTCCCCGACACGGTGATGTCTTGCCGACTAGTGAATAACTCGGCGAAAGAGAGAGAGGACCTCGGTGTGAGGCCTGGGCGAAGAAAGGAAGTCTCACCGACATGAAAGATCTCGCCGAGGAGTAAGCGAATTCAGTGAGACGTCATGCCGAGGGGACAAGTCTGGCCGAAATGAAATGTCTTTCGGTGAAATGTCTTACCAAAGGCATTATGTCTTGCCGAAGGGATTGTGCCCTTGGTCTAGTATTTTTGAATTTGTTAAGGGTCTCGTCGATCGGGGGAAGTTTCGACATAGTAAAGCGGCATCGGCGTGGCAATCTGAGCTCGCTAAGAAGTCTCGGCAACCTGGGGATGTCTTGGCAACGGACTCAGGTGAGCTCGAAAAAAGATTGTGCTTTCGCTATGATCTCTCCTCGACCTGATGGGGTCTCGCTGACCGTTAGTGATTGCCCCGAAATGAAAAAGAGATCACCGAAAGAATAAGGAGTTCGGCAGGAGTCTCGCCGACGATGAAAGAGCTCACCGAATGTTTTGCCTTCGGCATAAAGTCTCAGTGACTAAGTAGTGTCACCCCGAAGGGATCCCAGCTTGCCGAAGAATGGTTCGAGCTCGCCAAGAGTTGAAGCTCTCGCCATGTGGTCCTATCGATGAACGTAGGTCTTGCCGAAGTGGAATGGGTTCAGGATAAGGTTGTGCTTTTAGGGAAAGGTCCTGGCGAATATGGAGTCTCACCGAAAGGAAATAAGCCCGGGAGGAATGAAGCAATATCGCCAAAGGGTCTTCCCAAGAGCGATTGTCTTGGTGACCACAGAGGCAATAGCGGTATGATATTTGGTCTCACTATGAACTCTCATCAACAGTTTCAAGCTATGCCGATGATCGCAGGAAGGTATAATCGCATCGGGGAGACACGATTAGTGTCTCACTGATATGCGATTCTACATAGGAGTTTTAACCGCCCGAAGAATCTACGTAGAGTATGCTCGACCAATCAGAAGGAGCTAAAGGTGAGCCGTGGCGGTCTGACCAGGGAGAAGAAGATCAACAGGTTGGAAAGCAACGTGTATCTGTTCTGAGCTCAGGAGCATTCAAGGCAGCTCGGCCAAAGAGGTTCAAGGAGGACACGAGGACCAGAAGTAAATGCATTTGGTAGCTACAAAAGATCTAGAGGCTTCTCCGGGGAAGGACTCTTGACTGACATGGGCAACAAAGACACGCAAGAGTGCAACGTTAATTTCATCAAAAGATCTGAGGGAGATTTATCCCGAAGGGAGATATTTTTGTAATCCCTAAGGGGCCGGGATCTTTTTTGTATATAAGGCATTTTTTTCCTTTTTGTAAATAGTTCGGACTGTGCATTTTGGGGAGTTAGTGATTTTTGACAATCCTCTCTCTGTTGATGTATGCTTTGTAGTCAACTAAGAATCTGGAATAAAACATAGAGTTTACCTCAGAAGCCAGTGTTAATGTTTGTATTACTCTTAGTTCTGTATTTCTTTTAGATTATGCAAGTTCTCAACTGTGTTTTTATAAAATTTGTATTCATACCTTAAAGTTGTGAATTCATCTTTCCTTCTTAAGATATGTATGTAGAGCAAGCTATTTAAGAATAGTGCATAAGTTTAAAGGGGTCATGCTGAATAAGTAAAATACTAACTTTTAGCTTCTTAGTGTATGTTCATCTTGTTTTCTTTTCATGATTTATTATCAACTCGGTGTATCACCATAGTTTAGTTTCATTCATGTACTCCTTCTCCCTTTTCCCTTTATTGAATCATTAGTTTAGGTGATACCCAAAGGAAGCTAGCCTTCTCCAGAGGTTCATTTCAATTTCTAGGTGACCCACAGCCTTGAAATGATCCAATGTTTCACTAGAAAGCTCAGTATCCATCACTGTGCGTAGGGTGCATTTCTAGGTGATAACAGAAACATTTACAAAACCTAATGCAAATAGTCTTTCCTTAATACACAGTTAAACTCTTTAAAAAATAACCTTTAATTTGAGCAAAACATAATTAGATACACAAACAAGAAACCCCTTTTTTGAAATATAAATTAAGCAACAAAAACTCAAATACAGATGCAGAGATTTAACTTTGCTAATAACCACAACCAAAAACTTCTCAACTTAACACAATTTGAGATAAACAAAAACTCTATTAACACATCCCCCTTCAAGTTTTGACAAACAAAAAATGAGGTTTAAAAAAACAAAAGCACATGTCATCACTTCTTGTTTGAAACCTTTCATTGCCACTTCATGTCGTGCTCAAACTATAAGCAACCACCTCTAATAGACTGCCAAACCACTATTCTGAGACGGTTTCAAAATGGTTAATCTCTCTCCAAAAAAATTGTCGCCATGGCTGAGAGAACTCCTAACTATCCAAACCGTGCCCTTGTTCGAGGGCTCTCAAAAAATGAACCAAATACCAATGACAATGTAAATGAAACTTGAAATTCTTAATTGGCCTTTTACATTAATGACTAATGTCATTAAACTCTTCAAAAGCCATATCCCTGAGATGGGATATAATTCCCATTTTTATTTCAATATCCATATCAAATGCTTATGTCCACGAATATGACTATACCTTTAGGCTTTTATACTTAAATTGTCATGACATAAGCCTTGTAAAAATAGTGACTTTGAAATAAACCAAATCCTTATCTTTGAACATATATATATTAAGTCTTATTAATAAGACCTCTTTATGCAAATTCATATTAATACCTTCTTTTTCAATCTATATCATATGATATAAATCCTTTTTCAACTCATATAATTGTATTTGCATATAGTCACAATTTTAGGTCCTTATCACAATATGCAAAGTGATTGAACATGAAACAATATGCAGTGTAATAGAATTTGAAAACACTTGTATGCCAAGTCAAGTTGTTTTCAAAGAACTGAAATGAAGAGGCCATCAACTGAATTACCAAACCAATACTACTGAGATGTTTACCAATCAAGAACATCTTATTGTCTTATTGCTTTGACATTAATGCCAACACATGCTAGAGGGGACAATAAACTCCCCCTTTGGCATTGATGTCAAATCAAATAAGATGAAAAAATAAAATCGAAAGTGTCAACTGAAAAATATACCTGTACTGAAATTTCATTGTAATGAGCACAAGAGTTTCTCTGTCAAAAATCACAAAACTATCATATCAAACTGTGAATTTTCAAGACCAAGCAAGAAATCAACAAAATACACCATTATCACTGTCAAAATATATTGTTCAATCTATAATCAAAAGCTACTCAAGAATTAGTACCAAAAATATTCACTCAATAAAAAAACATTGCAGATGTATTGTATAAAAAATTGCAAAATTTCATTCACTGTCACCAACTATACCAAATTCACTATTACTGCTCACTGTCAAACCACTGCACATTTTCTCCCCCTTTTTACAAAAATTCCAAAGGAGAGACAATTATAAATGCTGCAAAAATGAAAGTATGGTGCATAAAAGTACAGTGTATTGTCATGCATCATAGATCCACCATAGAAAACCATAATGCCAACACTGCCAACGGGGGTAAGAATAAGCATAACAAGCTCCCCTAAAGATGAGCTCTGTACAATTACCCTGGTCACATTATAGGAGTATCATGCATTATGTAAGCCATACATCAAAAAAGTTACCCTGTGAATACCAGTTTGAAACTGACTCCATCACACTGCCAAACTGATTGTAATATAAATGATTGTTCTTGTAATGTTCCTTATTCCCAACTTAGTACTTGAAACACATGAACCCTATATGCAATAGGTTATTAATAACTTATATATTATGAATGTAACAAGTCGTTAATGACTTACCAATGAGAGTTGATAAGACATTAATGACTTATTAGAGACAAAGATATGTAAGCCACTAAAATATAATGCAAACAAGATACATAGGGTATCAAGAATGTAAATTAAGTAAGCTTGTATCAATCAAATCATAGTATATGAAGGGAATCGAAACCTCTTGTCACTGATATATGCCACCATTGCCATTTTTTGATCTGAGATTGATAACAAGATTGTGATCTACAATTTTGATATTCATATGACAAAGATATGACTTGTATGATCAAAGCAACATAATTATACTGTATCAAATAACTTATCATTTTTCTCCTTTCTATTTTCCTTATATCACTGTTTCAATTTACTAAGCATTGTACTGAATTAGAGAATGATAATGCTATATAGCATAGCACATAAGACTCTAACACGCTCCTCCTGAGACCAAGTCACCGATTAGGAGTAAATCACTGAAGATTAATTCCAAAAACAACTGCAACAAACCACACTGAAAATGCACCAACTGGAATACCAAAGATACAGTGGAATAAAATCACATTGATAATGAAAAGCACTAATTGTTTGAATGTGCAATCATTGATTCAATGTCTATGTAAATCATTATGCAACTACAAATGCATATGCAATAGATAATGAATCATTGTCAAATGTATATTCAAAAATGAAATCACCAATGTGTCAAATAATATGCCATTGTCGAAACAAAATATCTATGTTTCTGTCAAAATCACCCAATATTGTATGAGGAGCATCAACCATTATAAGATATATTAATCACTGTCAACCACATATTCACAGTCCAAGATTTTACTAAGAACTCACTATTATTTTTGACATGGAAAGTTGCTATCAGAAAAGGTAATCCATTCCAACAAAATATCAAAATGAGTACCAGTCATTTGATCTATTACCTGCTCATGTGTCTTTTTCCTCAAAATCAAAGATCTCTATTACTGAGCATATGTCAAAATCTTCAGTATGCGTTTGTGATGATGAACTTACACTTGAACTAATACAAAACAAAAGGTTGAATATTTATTGCATTCTAAACTCATCTAAAGAATCTCTAGTAATATAGTTGATATTTTCTCTGTCTTGCATAGTGTGGATCTTGAATTGTAGCAAATCCTTCTTCATGTTCACATGACTACTTAAGCCATTTTCTAAGATCGAAGTTGCCAAATCAAAGTGAGAGACTAGGATATCATTCCAATATAGACCGAAAAGGATCTTAAGTAATTCTACTGTCAAAGACACTGATCTCAGAGTTACTTTACTACATTTTGAAGGATCATAATATACTAAAAAAGACTCCTATTAACATGAGTGTGATTTAAAGGCAATGTAAGATATTTTCAACACAGTGAACTTTTCAAATATATATCTCAAACCAGGAATATCAGAGAGATACATTGTACTCCTCCTGATTGCATAACAATCTCATGCTTTTACTTAAGTTTCTTGTGCAATATGCAGAAGATTAGGTTCTTGTTGTTTTTGTTCATATTTCCTCTAAATTTTCTTAGGTTATTTCTTTTGCTTGTCTAAAGTGCTTATCACTTTGTTATTTCTAACCGATCTTACAGAATTACTCCTGCAATACTGTGATTTATGTCCAACACTATTGCATCTATAACATATGATATTGCTATAAGAATTATAATGTCTATTTCATGAATTTCTATAATCATATCTTCCATGCATCCAACATTTCTTGCTAGATGGCCAACTTTATTATAGTTATAGAAAACATTATTATAACCTTGATTTGATAGGCTATAAGAAATTTTATCATTAGTTCATCCAAAAACATTTCTTGTATGAAATCTACAATCTCTTGCTCTATGACCATATTTATGACACGAATAACAATAACCGTGAAATTGAGAGTAATTGTACCTCATTGAATGATTTTGTCTAAATGTGGAGGCCATGAGAATTTATTTGTTCTTCTTCTTCCAACATCAGCAATTTTGTCTTCTACTTTCTTATTGTCATCACTTTTTGAAGCTGCAACAATATAACTTAAGTTTATTTTCTTCCTTGGAGTATTTCTGACCTTAAAACTTTGTCCTTTCTCATTTGCAGATACAAAAACTATTTCAGTTTTTGAATCTTTTCCACTTGAAGAGGTTTGTCCTATTTTATATCCTAGACCAATAGGATCACTGGAATGTTTTTTCTTACATAACATATCATCCAGTGCGTTAACACTTTTCTCAAAATTCTTGTACTTTTCTAATTGAATCTTATGATCTTCAAGATCTTTCTTTAAAACAACAACCTCTCCTTCAAGCTTATGACACTCAGTAGTTTTGGAATCCAAGTTATATTTTGTTACTTCCACTATCCTTTTAGTTTCCTCAATCTTTGTTTTTAGATTTAAGATCAAGTTATCTAAACCGTCTTTTAACAGAGAGTTCTTCTCTACTTTCTTTTTCAAAGAATTGAGTTCATCCTCAAAAATTTTATACATTTCTTCAATTTGGACTTTAAGTTTCTTGTTTTCTCTTTCAAGATTCCTAGCCATATTTAGAGCAGAAACAAGCTCTCCTTCAAAATCAACAACTCCTTCAGGGTCACTAAGACACTCTTCTATATCTGATTCATTCATATTTACCATGAATTCATCAAACTCTAGATTAGGCATCTTTTCTTCTACAACTTGTGGTTTCTCCTTTTTATTCCTATTCCTCTTTCCCATTGTAAGTACTCCGCGACCAGGAATCCCCTAGGTTAGACTTAAGATACAAGGGTTTGGCTCTGATACCAATTGTTGGAGTACGATACCACTGAGAGGGGGATGAATCAATGGTATATCAAATCAAAATCACCTTGAATTAAACTTTTACAACTTTGAACATGTAAAGTGAAAGCTCCAGAGCAATTTAGTTATCAAGCATATGTGAGGATTTTTAACACGAATGAACATAAAGACCATAACTAGATCACATAGACTAAGAACATTATAGAAACCCAAAAGTTGAAATATTTACAAGATAACATAATCTTAGGACAACTTTAAAACTGAATGTCATATGATAAATAAATGAACATGAGGACCAAACACTTCAGTGATAATGACAACTCATAACACAAAAATTGTCCTGAGTGGAAAACCCCAATGGGGTATAAAAACCACTCGTAAAATTTCCTCACTGGCTTAGTCAAAAATGTCTTACTGGCTACAATGTGTCTCACTAACAATACTATCTCACTGATAGATATCAAATACCTCACTGGCTACAAGATGCCTCACTGGCAATACTATCTCACTTATAGATTTCAAATGTCTCACTAGCAAAGCAATGTGCCTCACTAGCAATGTTTCTCACTGACAATGTGCCTCACTAGCTTATACATTATCACTTTTCAAATATTTTTGAATTCACATACAGAGTTTCATCTTTGTTTCTCTACTCAACATCTCCTGATCTCATATCACTTGAGATTCATAAGCAAAGTACAATTTATTTCACTTACAATATATCATTGTATATATTGTGATTATAAACAATGTACCTCATACAATGAAATCAATGCTCTACAAATGCTTTAAAAATTCTTCTCAATGTATCAAATATACAAATCAAATAATTATAAAATTTGAATCACTGTAAGCCAATAACTCTCATATCAAGAACGATGTCTCTTTTTGATGCAATCACACTCTCCATCCTGAATGCCTTCAACATAATGCATAAATAGTGTTCTCTATTTTTGAATAGAAAGAGAATTGTCTTCATAACTGTTACAACGAAATTTACAACTATCTTTCTCAAACAGTTCCTTTTTAATAAACAATAGCAATCATTTTGTGGTATGCCAAACTGAATAAAGAATGTGGACATTATCAACTATATGTATGTTAAACCAACTGAAACCCATACTTGTACTAGGGTTAAAGATGCTTGTACATGATAACACAATCATAGAATGGGGGTATACAAAAACTACCCATATTCAGGTTAAGGTAACTGAAACATTAAATCAAAAGACATAGACACAGATAAGAGAACCTGACACCAAGCTTAACCTTTCACATAGTAAATCATGAGAACCACATACATATTTAGCCCCAATAAAAAAACCCTAACAAGGGTTTACAAGAACAAAAACCTATTACCTCGAAGGGGAAACCTGTACTAGGGTTTAGAAACAGTTACAAAACTAGATGCAAGTAGTCTTTCCTTAATACACAGTTAAACTCTTTAAAAAACAACCTTTGATTTGAGTAAAACATAAACACATACACATACAAGAAACCCCTTTTTTGAAATATAAATTAGGCAACACAAAGTCAAATAAAGATGCATAGAATTAACTTTTCCAATAACCACAACCAAAAACTTCTCAACTTAACACAATCCAAGATAAACAAAAACTCTATTAACACATCCCCCTTCAAGTTTTGACAAACAAAAATGAGGTTCAAGGAAACAAAAACACCTATCATCACTTCTTGTTCGAAACTTGTCATTGCCCCTTCATGCCATGCTCAAACTATAAACAACCACCTCCAATAGACTGCCAAACCACTATCCTACCAAACCACTATTCTAAGACGATTTCAAAATGAGTCATCTCTCTCCAAACAAACTGTGTCGCCATGGCTGAGAGAAATCCTAACTATCCAAACTGTGCCCTTGTTTGAGGGCTCTCAAAAAATGAACCAAATACCAATGACAATGTAAATGAAATATGAAATTCTTAATTGGCCTTTTACATTGATGACTATTGTCATTAAACTCTTCAAAAGCCTTATCCCTGAGATGGGATATAATTCCCATTTTTTATTTCAATATCCATATCAAATGCTTATGTCCACGAATATGACTACACCTTTCAGCTTTTATACTTAAATTGCCATGACATAAGCCTTGTAAAAATAGTGACTTTGAAATAAACCGAATCCTTATCTTTGCACACACACACACACACACACACACATATATATATATTAAGTCTTATTAATAAAACCACTTTATGCAAATGCATATTAATACCTTCTTTGTCAATCTCTATCATATGATATAAATCCTTTTTCAACTCATATAATTGTATTTGCACATAGTCACAATTTTAGGTCCTTATCACAATATGCAAGGTGATTGAACATGAAACAGTATGTAGTGTAATAGACTTTAAAAACACTTGTATGCCAAGTCAAGTGATTGTCAAAGAACTAAAATGAAGAGACCATCAATTGAATTACCAAACCAATACTACTGAGATGTTTACCAATCAAGAACATCTTATTGTCTTATTGCTTTGACATTAATGCCAGCACATGTTAGAGGGGACAACAAATTGACCTTTTCAAGTTTGTGTTTTGGGTCTTTAGAACTCTTGAAGTCAGTAGATGCTCTGCATCACTTTGACCAATATTTTTGGAAAAGAAAGCAAACAAACACAATAGATCTTAATTTAAGAAAATTGAATAACAAGATATAATATCCCATAACCCCATTTAAATAGCAGGGCAAAAACATCATTAGTTTTTCATATACCCTAAAATTCACTCTAAAATTCATAACCCAATTTGAATAGAAAGAAAATAATTACTAATTTCTCATGATGCCCTAGATTTGTTCTACAGTTAATAACCGAATAAACCAAGAGTCAAAGTAATGCTTTTAAATAGCAGGGCAAAAACATTGCTAATTTTGCCCCAAAATTCCCCCCAATCCATAACCTAATTTAAACATCACAACAAAATACTACTAATTTTCCATTATGCTCTAAAACTTAAACTAGAATCCATAACCCAACACAATTTAAGTTGTGGGACAAAAATATTGCAAACATTCTTGAAAACCCTAAATTCTACAAGAAAATATGTGACTAAAATTAAAAAAGTGTCTAAGAAAGGGTTGAAACAAGTTAAAATTGTCTTTAAAAAAAGTTGCTTTTTAAGGGTCAGCGCCCTGTGTGTTTGCCCGACATAACACCCCCCTAAGGTTGTCTAGGCCACACCCAAGAGGAACTTGTCTCTGGACACCTTGAGGCTAGGTAAGGGGGCTAAGGCGAGCATACCCAAAAACATAGCATAAACAAATCTTGATCTAGGATAGTCTTTAAAGGAAGACAAGAAAAACCAGGAAGGGAACCAATACTTGGAGATGAATTAAGTAAAATCACTGAATCCGGTATGCGAAATGAAACTACCATCTTTCATTTATTTGGAACCCTAGACTCAACACTTGGGATTTTCAGTAGTATACATTCAACTAATGTTTTCAACAAAACCAACTTTTGACAAACTAGACTTCCCAATGTAAGATCTACCCACTAAATCAAAGTAAAAACAAAAGTAATGGCATTAATTTACAATTGTGTCAGAGTTGGTATTCCCTTACAAAACCAAAAATAAAACCTTAAAGGGGAAGTGAACAGTCATGCCTTTTGGTGTTCCAATCCACTTATGAAAGCTTCTAGTGCACGGGAAAGATTTCCAACATCTTTCAAAAGGGAATGCAAGTAATAGAGACAAGGTTAAAAAGGTTAGAGCATTGATTTGTATGCAACATCTAGAAGGGAAAACTCAATTTTAGTTTAGAGGAAACTTGATGGAGCAAGAGCAACTTCATGGTTGTAATCCACTCCATGTAACTTGTTTTCCAACTAATAGAAATCATGTGGAGGAGCTATAAGCCTCTACCAACTGATTTATCCTCCATTTTGGAGGTTCTCTAAGGTAAATCTAAGTGTTCGCCACTCATGAATGTTCATCTGAATGCTTTGTTGTTGTTTGTACAATCAAGCTCACTTCTAGATCAATTAATAGTTCTAAGCAGAGAAAGCACTGCAATTTTGATGATTCCTAGTTTCAATTAATTGTCTGATGAAATTACAAATCATTTTGGTATAAAAAATAGTTATTAAATGTAGGGAACTGAGGAGAAATTGAATTGAATAACATTGATGAGGTCTTCAAAGGATCAGTACTTACTCCCTTACAACTTGGAGACTGGAAAATTTAGGAAGAATAAAAAAATAACAATGGAATGAGACTTGAATGCATGGGTGTCTACTTGGAAGGTCACATGGAACAACTAATGAAACATCAACAATAGATAACTCAACAATAGAAGCACGTGACTCAACAATTGGCGCAAATTACTCAAGAACAATCATCTACAAACATATGGTGTGTACTCTAGCCAAGAAGTTTAGTATTGGGGTTGATGGAGAAGAGGAAAAGAGTGACAAGGAGAATTTATGGGATAAACAAGGGATTGGGAAAAATGTGGTAAAAACTAAAATCACTCCATTCAAGGTTGAAACTAAAGTAGAAATCAAAATTTTATAAAAAAGTAAATGCAAAGATATTAAATTCATAGAAAAAGTAAATGGAAGTATATTTTTGTGTTCATAATATGAGTGAGGTGCATACCGTGCACAACTACTTTCAAGGGATAAGGCGTGGCCAAACAACTTTTCGTTGCAAAACAAAGAACAAATTCTCAAGACTATAAGACTTGTAAATGAAGCCTAAAGAGGAAATGATGAGTCTAGTTTATGGTTTAATTTTGGTAGAATTTATGATCTATTTGTTGAAGTTGTCATGGATCTTGATGTTTAAATGTTGATATTTCCTCAAAACCATAGACATTGGGCCTAATTTTATTTCTGCAAATCTTTAATGACATTGACATGTTATATGGACTATCTGTGTTAATTCTACATGTGGATTAATGAATGCTCTTTAAGATAGTTACAAATATGCAATTATTGTGCGTACTAATATTGCCATGCAAATATGATTAGAGGCCACTAAATTGAGAAGATTCTGCCAGCTGGTCATTCACCATAATGTTCAACAAGGGAATCATTCAAAGGTCAATGGAGGTCGATGATGAGAGATTCCTCATGCAAATCAAGTTGTAACCACCTTGTAAGTGGTCTTTATTGTTATTAAGCAAATGCAGGCATTATTGTTGTGCTCAATTTGCGTTAAGACAAATATGTCTGACCAGATTCCATGCATGCGTAACTGCCTCTCCACTTTCTCTACTTTCCCTAAAATGGCATCCTCCCAATTCATGGAGTTGACTGCCTTGCTTAGTTAGTAGTTTAAATAAGAGTCAGATGCCCCTTCCCAAAAGGTTGCGCGATCTGATGATGTACTTGCATTCTTAGTTTTCAGTAATACAGTTACACTACTCTATTGTACTCATGTTTTCCAATGAATAAAATGAAGTTATAAGTCTGTGCATCTGAGTTTACATTAGTTTTAGAGAATACTCATCCAAGGGGGCCCATTTGGTGAGCATTTCGTCCTTTAGTTTAGGTTAGTTTAGTAATTACTTTCTTTTTAGTAATTTGTTAAGAATTTGGTATTGACTATTCCTACATCCACTAGAATTCCATTCTGTGACTGTTCCTGCAGCCACCTATGACTGTTCCTACAACTAAAGTAGACAGAGTAGTTTCCTATTTGTTTGCTCATATTTTCATTTTTGTCATGCATTTCAGCTTAGTATAGTTGTTGGTTGATGTTCAACATTTATGTCATTTCTTTCCAAGCAATTTACTTTCAACATTGTGTCTTTCTTAGCTATAGAATGAAAATGGCTACTTTGGATTTGTAGTGCACATACTGTGCTGACCCATTTCAAGTTTACGTCCCTGGGTTGACAAGTTAAATGCACCTTCATGATGATTGAAATGGCTATTCAGTTTAGATGTGCAATCTCTGAATCACAGCTGTAAGGGCTTAGTTGTTAAATCATTGTTGGAGGCCAACAAGAAACACAGTTTTTTAAACCTTGTCTAGGACTAAAGACCTTGAGATTCATTATTAGAGGTTTTGAGTTGTAGCAGGTCCTTATCAGTGTCAGGTTAGCAATCCCAAATAGGAAAAAGAAAGGGTAACAAAAAAGCAAGTGTAAATATTTTACCTGTACAATGACCTTGAGTCGTTATGCTCCAGACAAAGCTTATTGGACATGGGATACTGCTCGATGGTCATACACATTCCACAATCTTTTCCATTTTCTTACCTCCCCATGACCTATTAAAAGCATATAAATTACTCAATAAGGGTTTCAAAGAATATCATTTCCTGGAACGTAGCACCATATTTGCATATAATAGATTTGTTGAAGAAGCTTGACAAACTTTCAAGAAAAAGAATTAGCAGCTGTAAAACTAGAGTCTCACAACCCTAGCTATTTGCTCATGCTAAATAGCAGCGATAAAATAGTGAGGATGCTAAAAACAAGAGAGTTATGAGAAATTAAAAAACGTACCTCAAGAAAGATATCGCTCCAACAAATATGTCTAGACTAATAGTAGACATAGATGGATATTCTTGCTACCCTAGCATGCATAGAGCGCTGAGAGTTTAAAGTTCATATGAACACAAACAAAGAATTTACATTCCTATGTAATGCATTATTCGATAATAAACAAAGCACAATCAACACGAGTAGCAATCCAACGCTTCCAACAACTTCTTCTCAAATGTGGTGGCATTCAATACATTAATTATGCATTCAATGATTCTGTACCCACAACACGCTAGCACAATTCACATTTAATGCCAAAATATCCACCCAAATTTATCTCTGTCATCTTATTTTCCTAATTTCCTTAAAGAAAAATGAATTATAGAACTGCTCTTACCAATAAAAAAATAGATAAATGCTATTTTTTTAAATATAAAAAATAAGTTCTTAAATTCAAACTATAGAAATACAAAGGAATATGTTTAAATTATAAAATGTGATTGGCTAGCACAACATAGCAAATGCAATTTAATGTAAGAAAATGCACATGAAAACAATAGTCTTCGCCTTACGGCAGGGACTAATAATCCATCTTCATTTTTAAAATTGAATATATCTTATCTATCACATTTAATTTTCTAATTAAATAAAAAATAACAAAATTATATTCAAATTATTCAAATTTGGCCAACTCCTTCCCATTTCACTAGTTGTTATGAGCTAACTAAACATAAACTTGTGAACTTCATTATTGTGTCCTTGTATTCAAAGGTATTCGATTACATTTATCATCTTGTCGTATCTAAAAGTCATTGAATAATCACTCATTCAAAGAGCATTTATTAGAAGAGTGTTTCAATTGGTGCATTAAAAAGAATCATGATCTACATAAGCATCTACATGTTTGAAGTTTCTTATCCTCGATCCTTTGCATAACTGTAAAGTTGGTGGTTTATGGGGGTTGACCTAGGAAGAACGTGTCCCATGATTTGGGAACCCTCTAAAGGTTTCTTAAAATATCACCATCTATTTTACCATAGCAAACAAAAAGAAAAAGAATCATACAAATTGTAAGATAAAATTTATGACCTAGAGAGTAGATCCATGTCCGAAAAATAATCTCGGATCTATAAATTCAACCTTATATATAGAACTCAAAACTAAACATAGACAAAAAGAATATAATCTTAATTTTAAAATAACTAAATAATAAAATCATATTAAAATTATGCATCTTCATTTTTAAAACTAAACATATCTTATCTATCACATTTAATTATTGCTCCCCCATTATCATTAATTAATATAATTTCATTTTATTAGTAAAGGACAGATATTTTTCTTCACAAAACCCAACAACTCCTCTTAGAAAGTGATGAAATGAAGGGACCCACCAATATATTTGTGGTGTATTAAAAGAATATAATGTGTCGGCAGACAAACATCATCCACTAATTTAATTTCACCCACTCCACACGTTTTTCTACAATTCTTGGAAAATAAAAATGAAAGCTGTATCCTTAGGTACTTTCTTCAAATTTTGTCGGTGGATTAAAAAGCTCCAATCGCTGAATATGAAAAGAAGTCATTTCACTCCTTATCAAGATTGAGATGGCAATCATTAGTTTATACCGCGTTATAGGTTTTAAGCATATTGGTAGGCCTCGCTATTAAGATATCCCAATCTAAACATGGAAGGGCCTATAGAATAATCAAATATTTAATAAACAAATAAATGAATGATGATTAGGTAGATCAATGTATTTGAGATGCCAAAAGGAAAATAAGTAAATGAATTATTATAGTGAAATTAGTATATTAATGTTATTTTTATTTAATTTTGTGTATATTTTGGTGGAACGGTTTAGTGGAATAATATATTGGCAAGTGGTACACTATTGTTTTAGGTTTCGATCATAGCTTGATTTCTATATATTTTAACTTTTTCATTTACACTTATTTTTATAATGCCTCTAACCTCAAGATTATCACTTTATTTACATGATTAGCTTTATGCATTAATGTAAATTGTCTTAGTTTCACCTTGTTTCTCAACAAGATCAAGTCCATGACACTCAAGATCGAACTCGCAACACTTGAGAATGAACTAAAAAGTTGTTTGAGAGGGCATATAAGCCAATAAAGTCATAATATAACGGAAATTAAGTATATAATAATGAAAAAATAATTCTAGGAAACTTCAAAACTATTCTTCCATCATTAGTTTTAGAGCTATGTACACCTAACTCTCACATTTAATTTTCTTACATTTATTGCAATAATGTCTCAAATCTAATTAATCTAGGATAATGAAAGATTGTTGAATTATGTTGGTATCAATGCGGTAGTTTATCTAACCACTTAGACTTTAGGACCTATTCACACCTTATTCTTAAGCTTACTTAGGTTGCTTTTCGGTTTTTGTCTTAATTCATAAGATTAAGACACTTGGCACAATCCTATTAGCTTTATGGATTTTTCTCTTATTATTAAAACAAGGTTATTTTCTCTCATTGTATGATTAAATAAGTACTTATTTTGGGGTATAATAACAATTTTTTGCAACTCTCAATTTTGAAAGGTTATTTGGATTTTGTTGGTAGATTATTATAACAAATCTATTGTCATTGCATCACATAGGGTTGGCTCTGATTGGTGGTCATTTTCCATTGCCATGAACCCTTGTGGCTAAATCTCAACATTTTCACTCATCTTGCCACCCACTTGTCACTTTGATCACCTAATGCCTAAACTCAATAGGTGATCACATCAATGGTCAAAACCCAACTCCTAGTGCCAACATGACCAAGGACCAACTAAATTAGCCATTATTTTCTTTTCTTCCCTAAAGAGTAGTTTTATGAAATCGAGCATAACTTGGGTTTACAAAGATCATTTCAAAATGAGACATCGTTGAAATTTTGGTTCTAAGAAATTCCCATTGGTGCTAGTCATTTTTAGATGGTACATTTTATTGCCTATTAAAGTTAGATTTACATTTCTTTGCTTCCGGACTCAAATTTTGGATATATAATTTTCATGATTCTTATAACGTTAAAATGCTGATTAATCATCCCGATATCAAAAATAAAGTACAAAATTGGTGGAATATCGCTTGATGGTTATGTTATGTTTAGAGTTGCTAAAAACTTGGTTTTGTTAAATATAATATTCATAAGTGGAATAAATCCCTTTTGGCTAGATTTTCTAAGAAAATGATTCTATTGAAGAGTTAGATGGGTTACAACGACTAATTCAAATTAATGGTTCTAATCCCCTTATCATTGCTCAAGAAAAATCTATTTTATCTCATCTTCATGATATTATTTCTAGAGAAGAGGAGCTTTGGAAATAGAGATCGAGGGCTATCTGATTGCAGAGTGGTGATAGGAACACAAAATTCTTCCATCTTTCTACTTTGAATTGTGCTACTAATTGCATCAAATCATTCTTCATAATGGTGATATTTGGAGGAAGATATTACACATGCTGCTTTGGATTTTTTTGCTAATCTTCTTTCTGTTGATCATGATTTGGATCTTGGTAGGCAAGAGCTTTTTCTAAATGCTATCCTTAATGTTATTTTGAAGGAGATGAATAGGAATCTTGTTTGCATTCCTTCTGAGGAAGAAATAAGAAGAGTTGTCTTTTCTTTTGAAGGCAATAAAGCTCTTGGCCCGAATGGTTTCCCTATGTTTTTCTTCCATCTCTTTTGGGATCTTGTGTCTAAGGATGTTTATAGCACTACGAAAGAGTTTTTTGGAAGCAAAAATTTGCAAAAAGAGCTCAACTCTACTTTCATTTCTCTCATTCTTGAGAAGCTCGAGTCTATTTATTTTGGTGATTTCCGTCCAATTAGTCTTTGCAACTCTATTTACAATTTTTTCTAAAGTGTTGGATTCTAGGTTGCAAGCTTTTCTTCCTGAGATTATTTCTATGCAGAAGAATTGTTTTGTTCCCGAGCGAAAAATCCTCGATTGTATTTTTACAATGCATGGGAACATCCATTCTCTGTCCATTAATAAGAAAGTTGGTTTTTTGTTGAAATTGGACCTCATGAAATCTTGTGATTGTGTTAATTGGCATGTTTTGCTTAGAGTTTTGAAGACTTTTGGATTTGGTAGTAAGTTCTTACAACTTATTTGGTAGTTGATTTCTTCCCCAAAGCTCTTTGTGATTATCAATGGTTCCCCTTCTAGTTTTTCCCGTAGCTCGAGGGGAATAAGACAAGGAGATCCTATTTTTCCTTTCCTCTTTGTTATTATGGTTGAGGCATTGGGTATACTCATCCAAAGGGTAGTTAGTGAAGGTGATCTTAAGGGCCTATCTCCTTCCTCCAGTGGGTGAGTTTGTTCTCACTAGTAATTCATTGATGATAGTATTTTTAGGGGAATCTTTTGTGCGAGAAGCTAAGCATTTAAAATCTATCTTGCTTAACTATGAATTTGCCTCTAGTAAAAAAGTAAGTCTTCCTAAAAGTACCATTTTCTTCATGAACAATCTTGAACCTAGGAAAAGAAAAATTATTCGCATTCTTGAGTGTGTTGTGGGAGAACTTTCGACTTCTTATCTTGGACTGCCTTTATGTTTTAATTTTGTCCCTGACTCTTTTTGGATGGGAATTCTTGATAAGTTCCAACCTAAGCTTGTTGGTTGGAAAGGTGCCTTGCCCAGTTAAGTAAGCAAGGTATAGTTAATTAAGTCCACTCTTCAAAACCTCCTTGTCTATGTGATGAGACTTTTCAAGATTCCTAATTTATTCAGAGAAGATTGAGTGTATTTTAAGAAATTTCTTATGGGCTAGAACTGAAGAAAAGAAAAGATTGCACCTTGTGGCTTGGGAGCAAGTCTGCTTACCTAAGAAGTTTGATGGTCTTGGGAATATAAGAATCCAAGAATTCAATTATTCTCTTCTTGCTAAACAATTATATAGACTTCTTGAAAAATAATGCATGGGCATATATTTTTACTAGCAAATATCTTAAAGGTTTTGATAGTTTTAGAGATCTTATCATGGCTTAGCATGATCTTCCTCATGGTTCTGCTCTCTAGAATTCTATGAAGTCTAGATTTTTTATTTCCAAAGGGCTTAGATGATCCTTTGGGAATGGTTCTAACATTCTCTTTTGGGATGATTGGTGGATTGGTAATTGATCTCTCAAGGATGTGTCGTGAGTAGTTCCCTTTAGAGACATTTGTATTAGGTCTTTTGGTTGCTTTGTAGCTAATTATATTATTGATGATAGATGAAAAAATCTTCTATTTGTCCACCTGGATTTGGTTGATCCCCAAAATTGCTATCTTCGATGCATATTCCTGCTTTTTTCATGTTTGATCGTGTGGTTTGGAATTTTTCCTGCAATGGAAAGTTCTCTATAGCCTCATCTTTATTTCAATGGTTAGTTCTTCAGACTTCCCTTCCTTTTTGAACATCTTTATGGAATCTTAAGTTGTTTTCTAAAATTAATATATTTTTCTAGCTATTTGTCCAAAACAAAGTTCTTGTGCTATTGATAACTTATGCAAGAGAGGGTTTTTTATGTCTAATAGATGCTTTCTTTATGAGGAGGATTCTAAGAGTTCCACACATCTCCTTTTTGGGTGTAGTTTTTCAAGGATATTTGGGCTCATATTCTCTCTTTAGAACCCAAGTTGGGGCTTTCCTTCTTCATTTTGTGATATGTGGTCTTAATGGCTTGCTCCTTCCAAAAATCCTTCTCTTTGGTTTCTTTGGTCCTTGATAATCCCTCATATTGCATGGGGGATTTGGATTGAAAGGAATAATAGGATTTTTAGGGATTCTTTTTTGTCTTCTCATAGTTTGTCCTTCAAAATTTTCTCTTCTATTAAGGAGAATTTCTTAGCTATTATTTCAATGTTAACCTAGTTGGTCTAAAAGTCTTTGCTTTTAATTATTATTTATAGGTTACTAAGAGTTGGAATCTTCCTTCTGATATCTCCACTCCCATCCTTAAAGTTAAGCATTCTAGGGATAATGTAGTTTAGCATGCTCCTTTGAGAGATTAGATTAAATTTAATTTCGATGGAGCGACTAAAGGTAACTTGGGGCCTGCTAGAAGTGGAGGAGTGTTGAGAGATTATACTCGTAGGTTTGTTTGAGTTGCGGTGCTCCCCTTGGGTACCCAAACTAACCACTTTGTTGAAGCATTTACAACTTACTATGGTTTGAAATTGGCCCAATCCCAAGGGTTTAGGAAGGTGCAGGTCAAAGGTGACTCCATGAATATCATTAAGTGTCTTAAAGAGGTTCTTAGTCCTAGTTGGATAGTTGAGAATTTAATTAGGGACTTTATATCTATTCTTAAGTTATTTGATGAATGCCTCATATCCCATATTTATAGGGAGGGCAATGAGCTAACTGATTTTTTTGTGAACCTAGGAGTTTCTAATTCTATGTTGCAAATTTGGGACTCCTACAACCCCCTTCCCCTCAAGGGTAAGACCATTATTAATAATGAAATTCAACAAATTTAAGATGGATTCACTATTAATGGTTATGATTACTAGAAGTCACTTCAACATGACTATCACATAGATTTTGGGAAAAATTTTGGGCCCTTTTCTTCTCATTCTATGGTGGGGTTTGGGTAATATTCTGGGCCCTTTCTTTTTACGGTGAGGTGTGCTTTGTTTCATACAACTTCTCCCCTGTTCTACTGTTTCTTTGGTCATTGGTGGAGATTAGAGTTGGGTAGAGATAATTTCTTGTGATGGGACACAAAATAATGCTCAGGTTTAGAAAATTTTGGAGGTAGGTGGGGTTACGCCTTATTTAGAGAAGCTCCACGACTTTGATCCACAGGTGTCCAAGGTTTTTATAAAAGGCTAGAAGAACCACTTCCTCTCTATTTTTGGTTTGGAAGTGAAGATTTCAAAGGACTACATTGGGCAAAGAGATCTTCAAAAATTTCTAGAGCATTCTTGGCATGCTCCAAAATAGTTTCCATCACCTTTTCTATTCTTTTTTATATATATATCTTGCCTCTCAAGAATATATTTTAATCTATTTTCCTCCATGTTCATTTCCATAGCCATCTCAATATCTTCTACAATCTCTCTTAACTCTTTAATATCTCTTCTTGACCATATGCATTTTTTATTTGGTATTCCACTAATAATTTTATTCATCCCTTATGGATCAATCAAGACCTAACATCAACTATTCCATCTCTTCAAGATCCATTTTAGGATCCCCCTTTTTCCATTCATCATGTCCTGGGTTCCTAATCCCTCCCACAAGATACAACTTAGTGTATTCTATCATAAATCATCAAATATTCCTATTTTATGTTTGTAATCCCTCATTAATGTATCTTTTCTTGTCAAAATTATTTTCTTCTGAGCTTGAACATTTCCTTACCTCTTACCACTTGGTCCTGGAAATAAAACCAAAATGCTAATGGTAGAGAGGCCGGTATAGATTGAAGATTTGCGTGTGTGATTTTAAATGTGTAGTCTATACCCCAACATAAAGGGATAATAAGAATATTAGAATCAGTGTGGTGGATTAAGTGCGGTAGAATACAAAATACATAAATCAAAATATAAACACATAATCACTCATCACATTCATACGTCAAATACCATAAACCATCGTATGTTCATTATATATATTTACAATATATTAACATTAATGCCTTAGTACATGTTAATTTCTTAGTTGTTCTCTTCTTCCACACACTCTATCTCCTTTTCTTCTATCTCTCTTGTATCTCTTATACATATATTTCTCTTATTATCTTATTCATTCATGTTCACTTATTCTATATATAAGGATGTGTTCCTCTTCCTTGTTATGACCCTTAGGTTTTGTCATAGGTTGGCTGTACGTGGTGCATTTGTCTTGTGATGTATTCATCCTTGGTAGTCTTGCTCAGGGTGTGTTACTTTAAGTTACCAACTTTTGGTACCCTTTTAGTTTTTCACCATTGGCCTCTATTAGGTCACCCTTTTGGGGTTTTAACCTTATGAGAGTGGCACAACTCTATCCTGTCAACATTCTTGTAAAGGCATAACCTAATGTTGATATTGTAACTTCATCGTCATTGAATAATACAATTGGTTTTGATTTGGAGTGTGGGGTTTTTGTCCCAAGAGGGTTTTGTCTACATAAATATTTATCCCAATGTCACATACAACATACAAGTGGCTCCAAGATTGTCTAATCCATGTGGTATTGACATCTCTAAGATACACCACAGTAAAATATTTATTTTTTACATTATTAGCTTTATTATTTTATTATGCAAGTTGTATAACACACCTCTCCCAACACTAATTTAACCATGTGGTGAGCCTACATAGTGCTTATCTAGTTGCAAAGCATGTTTTTAGATAGCAAATGATCAACAAACTAACTAATGAGTGCAAATTGTTGAAGCTAAGAAGAAATCAAGCAGTGGAAAAACAACATTTGGTGGGTTAGCATAAGACATACCTCATGAAAAACTTTGGGTATAAACTTACAAGGTTTCTTTGGTGGTGCCATTGCTTGTTGCTACTCCTAATGCTTTACATCAACAATTGAAATTAATGACTTAAGTGCCATTAAAAAATGCTACAATCGTAAAAATGATTAATCCTAAAAGTTGTTATAATAAATGAGTACAAGATCATAAAATCCTACTATAATATTACAAGTGATTTGTCAAGATACAAAACAAAAAACACATACATACATATCAAAACCATCCTATCTCACTCTCTTAATCTTCCTCTACATTTTTTATCTTCTTTGAAATAAAATATACATTTATATAAACTATAAAAGCCTTTTAAACTATATAATGTAGAGATATTTCTTTTTCAGCATCACAAAAATGGATAATAATAAAAAAACAAAACCGAAAAAGAAGACCACCTCAACAACTCTTTAACATTAAATTTTAGGAGGTAATGATAACCTATAAGGCTAATTGAAATTAAAAAAGAAAATAAACAAAAAAGTTGTAAAATTCATACGTCTGATCACGTAAACCTTGTTCAGTCTCCTCACTCGTGGTCAGTGATTTGAGTTCATTATATAATTCAAAAATAAAAAAATAATTTAATAGATTGAACTAGAATTTTCGCCCGTGAAATTTACCGGTAGCGGGAAAGTACCTACCCAGTTAGCCGCCATAAAACGTGTATGCTAGATTATGACCCTTCGGGCAGCCCGCTGCCCGTCCTGGACATGCCAGCCTGTAATGTAACTGCCAGTAGACAATTTTACCTGGTCTTCCTGAAGGTCACGGTAGCACGCCGCTTAAAATTGCCAGCGAAGCCGCACATAAGGCCAACGTGTTTGACCGGCCGAGCCGGTAAAAAAATTATTAGGCTTTAATATTAATAATGTATGACAGCATACAGAGATATAAAATTGGAGGAATGGGGTGGACAAGTATTTTTCTTATTCTTAATATTTTTTCGCATATAAAAATAATTGTTTTTTAATATATTTTCTCGTCTGTATTTGATGATGGACAGTTAAGGATTTTGATAAGAAAAAAAACCAAAAAACAATAGGTTAGGAAGTAAGTAGAATAGAATCCTAGTCTTCGACTTTACCCACTTTTTTTGGGTAAAAAATTGTTTTTATTTTAAAAGATTTGCGTTTGTTGGTTTTTGAACAAATGTCTTTACTGGGTGTGATACGGGGTGACAGATCTCAGACACCCAAGAGCTGAATTTAACGAAAAGTGAGGTTCTGAGATTTACTGATAATAGTAGTGGTCGCGCTAGTTTGACTGGGCGAGATTTGAGCCACACCAACAATGGAGGCCAATGCTGGCATGGTCGCAGGATCTCATAACAGGAATGAGCTTGTTCTGATTCGCCACGAAGGAGAAGTTGGTGTAAGCGTTTTGTTCTTGGATTGCATTATCCTGATTTCTTTTTAACTTTTTTTGAGCTCTTGTTTGTCAGTATGACATTTGCTTAATGAATGGGGCCTAGAGTGGCATTACTGACCTTCACTTAACGGATCCAGATCTGATGTGAAAAACGTTAAATTTATGTACTGAAATTATGTATTGAGGTTGAGATTGTTTTCCTAGTGTCTGTAATCTGGGTTTTTGTATTTGGGCTTATTAATCCTTTGGTAGCTGGATCTGCTATGGCATTACATTAAATAGCGTATTTCAGAAGCCAACGACTGTAGTCCTGTTGCTGAAGAACCCACGTAGCAGCTTCCCTTATTTTTATAATAGATTTGCTCTAGATACCACGACTTGAGGGCAAGATTGGTGGGGCAAGAAGAGAGGGCAGCATAGTGTCTGCTTTCGTGGTTTAGCAGATCAAATTAGCCTAGTAGCAAGGAGCAGTTGTGGAAATCCTCGATAAGGTACTATCTTTCCTTGTTGCTTAGTGTTCGTAAAAATCATTTTTCTGGTGGAGTATCCTCCGCTAGTAATGCCAGAGGACACTCTTGATATGTAGATCTGCAAAGCTATGGACTTGTAGCTTTGCATTTGAGAATCTACTGAGTAAGTATGAGATGATGCCGAAGTACGTAATTAACTCTTTAACACTTAAAAAATCCCCATGGTAGTTACTGTCTAGAAAGCCCGTTGGTTCTATAATAAATATTCTTAACATGCCTCTAAAGTAGCATACTTCTAATATTTTTGGAGTAGCTAATTAACAGTTTGTCACAAAATATTCCCATGATAGAAGTGCCCTAGAAGCTCCCTGTATCAATTTTTTCCCTTTCATACAGGGGCTCGAGAGGAACCATTATAGGTATGTCATTTAATATTTTTTCTTGTTTGTAGATCTTACTTAGTAATACTGGTATACACCTTTGGCAGGTGGATCTATCAAGTTGTGGATTTGTGGCATCGTACTTGAGTGCATACTGAAGAAGTAGAGGTCTAACATGAAAGATCATTTTGCGGAAGTACCCAATTGGTGTTTTTCCCAGAAAAACATCTCCATGATAGATTTCCCCAACAAGCCCCTTGGTAGCAATGCTGCTTCTTTGGTATATTGGGTTGAGTAGGACCAGCATATAGAGTTTTTATGTTTTTCTTTGTTGGGTTTCCGTTGCCTGTAATACAGAAGGACACTCTTGGCAGGTGCATGTGTCAAGTTGTGGACCTGTAGCATTGCATTTGAGAATGTACTCTGAGAAGTGAAAGACGAAGATTATTGTACATTTGAGAATGTGCTTGGAGAGGAAGAAAACTGTGATTATTTCACCTAAGTACCCAATTAGAAGCTTCCCATAATCTCTCTCTTATAGATTTACTCTGTAAGCCTCGAAATCTCAACAGTAGATGGCTTTAGACTCCTAGACGTTGCTAGACCAGTATATTAGTTTTTATGCCATTCCTTGCTTGGTATCCTTCACCAGTAATACTGGAGGAAACCCTTGGTACGTGGATTTATCATGTTATGAACTTATGGCACTTGAGAACATCAACATACTGAAGAAGTACAAGAATATTAGTTTTTTGATCAAGCACTCAATTAATAATACTGGAGGATGCCTTGGCAGGTGGATTTGTCAAGTTGGATTTGTGGCATTGCAGTTGAGAGCATATCAAAGTGATTATTTTTTCTTCAGTGTCCAATTAGCTTTTAGACCATAAATACATCTTGATAACAGAGGTCCCCTTGAACCCCCTTAGTGTACACTGTCAATCTCACTTCTTTTCTATAATGGGTCAAGTCAGACTGATATACTAATTTAATTAGCTTTCCTTATTGGTTATCTTTCAATAGTTATACTGGAGGACACCTTTGGCAGGTAGGTCTGCCAAGTTGTTTACTTGTGGTATTGCTTTTGTAAACATATTGAAGAAGCAGCAGAAGGCTGATCAATTTCCTTACATAATGAATTAGCAGTGTGCTTTAGAATTCTCCTGTAGCAATCTTGCACCTTTTGTATATTGGCTCGTGGAAGATAAATATACTAGTTATTTTACCTTTTCTCGTTAGGTATCCTTGACTAGTAATAAGGGAGGAAGCCTTTGGGACATGGATCTACAATTACCGAACTTGTGGGATTACATTTGATAACATACTGAAGAAGTAGAAGACTGATCGCTCTACTGAAACATCTGAGTAGTTTAACTGTAAAAATATCTCTTATATTGGTGTGTTCTGGAAGCCTCCTCTTGATGAAGAGTTTGCTAGTTTGATATATTTGCTTATTAAAGATGAGTATATTAGATTTTTAACCATATTACTCAAGTCCCAAATCAATAGTTTCCCTCAAAAAACATTCCTATGATAGATTTTTTTTAGTACTCCTTCATTTTAATTTGATCATGGAAGCTTATGGTGGTCGTGTGAATTTCAGGGAAGGGTAAAATCATCAATTCATTGGTTCTTTATGTCTGTGGTTTGGTCATGTATGGACAGATGGGAATCAAGCAGATCTCTAGATTATCTCTTTAATTATCAGATACTGTTATAAATCTTCTTCAATGAGTGCCTCCTTTTTGTAGTTATTCTAATCTTTTGGAGACGTTCCCATAAATAGATGCATTTTTACTAATAAAACATTGGATTTATGGAATATTAGTTTTTTCTGGTTAGGCAAACAAATCTAGTCAAACTGGAAGGTCTACACTGTGTTCCTAATGAGAGTTTGTTATGTCTATGCAGCCGAAGCCTCTGAAAGATTTGGATGGCCAGAAGTGCCATATATGTGGAGATAATGTGGGAGTGACAGCTGATGGGGAGCTCTTTGTAGCCTGCAATGAATGTGCATTTCCAGTTTGCAGGCCCTGCTATGAATATGAGCGTAAAGAAGGAAACAAGTCCTGTCCTCAGTGCAAGACCAGATATAAGAGGCACAAAGGTCAGTGAATTTTCTCTGATATTTTTGAATCTAAAGTACTGTTTTGCAGGGAGGTTAGATACATTTAAGAGTCAACTTTGACGATATGCAATAAATAATGGAAATTGGACATTAAACTGTTGGAACTTTTCTATCATGATTTTTTGGTATTGTTGACAGGAAGTCCGAGGGTGGAAGGTGACGAGGAGGAAGATGATGTTGATGATTTAGAGAATGAGTTCAACTACTCTCAGGTGCAAAAAAATGCAAAGCAGGAGAGAGCTGAAGTGGTGATGCAGTGGCAGATGTATGGCCGAGGAGGAGAGGAAGTTGATTCAGTTACTTCTTCCAGACAGGAGCCCCGTTCTCAAGTTCCTTTGCTCACTAATGGGCAACCGGTATGCCTTCTAGTAACTGTTGAA
>VDFB02320924.1:0-22125 GCA_007258455.2 Sequoia sempervirens
CTAAAGTTCTCTCAATCATTCAACCCTATAAATAGAAGCCACTTCTACTTGAAATCCATCCACAATCTTAGAATTCTCACTATAGGCACTTTCATCTCCATCACTTGCATCTTTGAATCTTCATCGCATTTTGTTCATCACATCAAGAAGCTTATCAAATAGGATTGGGAAATGGCTACATTCCACATCAAATTAACACCAATCCCCATATGGGATGATGGTTTGAGTAGTTTAGGAATAGATTTCATGTTCATCTTTATTGTAGTTTCATGTTAGTTTGATATTGTTGTCATTTCCTTTACATTGCTCAACAATTTCATGGGGAAGGATTTTATTTCATTTGTTCAATATTGACTAATTTAAATCATATTTTTCAATCTTTGATCAATGTAGACTTTATTCTTCACAAGACCCCAATGGAGTTTGAACCTTGATGGCAATAACAACACAAAATTTTAATCATCAAACCATGCCACTATTGGCTCTATAGACACGTGAAATTGACATCACACATATTTAACTAATTCATATTTTCCTATCAATTAAATAAATCAAGATTATTTAATTATCTCCTAAAGTCTCTTCATTTAATTAAATCAAATGCATTTAATTAAATGGATAGTGCATCAGTTTCCTCCCTTTTGATTTAAATAAATCCAAGTATCTACGTTAGAAGTGAAAATCACCTAACATCATCTTAATTAATAAAATCAATGATTAATGCTAATCCTAATCACCCATCACATCCTCTAGCTTTTCCCGCTTGCACAAATAATTCAATTTATTGATTTATTAATTCTCGATTTGCTCTCAACTTGGCATCTTTGAGAAATATTCTTCCAAATTTGAATCTCCCCCCAAATTTACATGTACATCCAACAAGGAATTTATGAGCTCTTACATGTCTCCTACATGTCTCTTGCAAAGGTAAAACTCATCATTTAACTCATCTTGTCATCATTTGAATTCAAATTTTAAATCTCCCCCTCTTTGGCACATTGACAAAATGTGCTTATTCCTCAACCTCTCACTTGTTGACAAGTGGCATCTTTCCATTGGTTGGTTTTTAGTCCCACATCCTCCATGTTTGGCATTCTTTTATCCTTCTTGGCTATAAATAGAGAGTTTCTATATTGTTTTAATCCTCCACAACTCATCTAAGTTAGCATTTCATCTTGATCATCATCTCCACAATATCATGCACAAATCCATCATTGTCATTTGAATCCATATCATCTTCAAAGAAATTTCATCATTTAGCTTATCCAAAGGGGTTGGGAAAGGGGTTGAGTAGTTTAGGAAGAGATTTCATGCTTATTTTTCTTATAATTTCATATTAGTTTGATGATGTTATTGTTTCCTTTACATTAGCTCAACAATTTAATAAGGAGGGTTATTATCTCATTTGTTCAATATTGACTGATTTAACTCATATTTGTCAATCTTTGTTCGATGTAGATTTTACCTCTCACATTTTGGCACCCACTGTGGTCTTGAACTAATCCATTTCATTACATTTTGGAATGTCTTTGAAAGTTGTTGCTTCATTCTATTTTTTATCACATGAAATGGGAACTCTGTTTTTTAAATTGTTCTAATAGCCAAAGTTTTGAATTAATCTTGTTATGTTCTGAAAATTTTGAATCTCTATCTTTGATTAAGCTCTATAATTATGGCTGTAGTGCTCCAGGCTATGAAGGATGTTCTAGAATCATGTAGAGAATAGGACTGAAAAATCCTAAGCATATTAGAATGCATTAACCCAGTCGATTCTTGTCTAGTCGTAATGCAAGAAAATTGTAGTGCAAAACAAAAAAATATATATATCTTTTTAGTCATGTCAAAGCTAGATAGGAATAGATAGCTGCACCAATCATAAACTCATAGACTATTTGCGGTTATTTACTTTGTGTTCACTCTATTTTGCTGCATTCTTTCAATCCTCATCATACACCCCCGCACTACACCGACTCCTCATTTTGAATTTTTTTTTCCTTTTGCTCGTAACTAAATTCGTTAGCTAGTAGTCTTTCTCTAGCCCTTAGGAAAGCATTATCCCTTAGTATTCCTTTCAACAATTCAGGTGAAGGGAATGCAAAGTATCTTCATGCACACATCAAATTCATTGTGTATTTAGACTCTATATTTGGCTGTATTTCCAAGTCCATTATTACCAGGTGAGAAATATATCTACTTGTTTGTCAATCTAAATGGATATTTATATATTAATGTTATGAAGTTGTTCAATAAACTCATATCCTTCTTTCTTTCATCGCTAAACACATGACTATTGCGTCTTTATCCCTACTGTTGATTGGAAGAATAAGGGATGGTTGAGATGACTTCAATTTTAGCTTTGTATTAGTGGCTTAAAATTCTTAACGATTGAGGAATAATTTGGGGAGTTGATGCCAATGTTAGGTGCCACTATTTAAGTCAACGGCTAAAAGCACCATCACAGTTTTAATTGGAGCGCTTTAATTTCTAGTAAAAATAACGTTGGGTCCATATATATATATATATATATATATATATATATATTGTTTCTATGACAATGCCTAACCTTTGTTGTCAAGATGGACACACAGCAAGTAAGACTTCAATAGAGAAGTAGATTTAGGTGTAGCAAGCAATGGTTTAGATTATATCTAAGATTGCAGTTGCTACAAATCTCATTTTGAAGATAATATATAATGTGGCTTGAGAGTGCTACTTCCTTTTTTTCTTAGCATTAGATTCAATAGTAATTATCTAGTACTATTTGATGCAAGAGAAGAACTAACATACTTATTATTGGGCCTACTAACCATGTAGGGAAGGTGTGAAGGAAGTGTTTGTCTGTAACAACATATGGAAGAAAATTAAGCTCCTTGATGCAGAGCCAAGGTGAAGATTAACTTACAAAAAATTAGTTTCAATTGAAAAACATAATGAACCCTTCTAGGAAACACCTTCAATCTGCCAAGCAACCTTCCAAACTTTGAAAAAAAAAAGGCATAACTTTTCAAATACACCTCATACCAATGAACCCAAATGCCTTTTGCATACCCATTATGGCCTATTCAAACATATTAGAAGTTCTTAAACAATTGTTTCAGAAAACATAGGAGTTCTATGACTGGCCCCTCTTGAACTAGGCCTAAATTGGTCCAATTTACAAAGAAACTACCCTTAAATCATGCGAGATCCACTCAAAACCTCAAAACAGCAGATCAATATGTCATGAAACATCCAAATCAATGACCTCTTGAGTTATTCATGCATTTTAAGACCCCAAAACTAGAAACCCTCGTTTTTGCTTGCAAACTAGGAGGTTTAATGAAAATGGCATCTCCACACCTCACAAAACCTTGAAACAACTTGGAACACATTAAATTAGACCTGAATATGGTCACAAATCCTTCACATGGCCATCCATAACATCAATTGACTGAAACTCAACTTCTACACCTTCATTTGTATTGAAAATGCTCAAAAATTCAACTAGGGCATCACCTTAAAAAGTCACAAATGACCACCTCTGCTTCCTAAACTCACAAACATATAATTTACACCATATCAGACCATTCCACTGAGTTACAGTGGCATACAATGGGTGGAATGGTCAAAACCTACATTTTAGACTTTCAAACCCTCCTTTAATGGCTTTGCACAGGCAGTTTTAATCAAATGCCAATAAAACCCTCTAAACTCAATGAAAATCCTTCAAAATAAATTAAAATGAATGTAGAAACAATATACTAACACTCCATGGTCATTTCATACCATGAGAACCCTTGTATGGCTTGTACCAATGCAAGAAAATTCTGAAAATTGTGTAAAAACGTGAGAAACAGCAGATTTCTTTCTTCAATTCTTAAAATATTACATCATCATCCACTTAAACGTGTGAAATATCTTATTTAAATCCCAAAAAATCCCTTCCAATGACAAAACTTCCATAACTACCCCTTAAACTACCAAATACCCTTCATATTTTCCTAAATTTGCAAAATAACAACTTTTATGCATTGACAACTTTACATTTTTTTGAAGCAACTTTTAATGCCAACCTCTTATGACTCCAAAAACCACTCTAATTACATAATAAATGGGCCCTTTGGACCTTATTTATTCATAAAATGATTCATCCCACCTCTAACTCCTAGACCAACATCGAAATTGTGCATTTTTGCAATTACATGTTTTAGGTGCTCCTGCACCACTCCTCAACAAATACACACATTAGAACTTGTTTCAAAATGACATAGGGGAATGGCATGGGACTAGACAAGACATGACTAAGAAGATAAAGTGTCTCAAAGGAAGGGTGGTCCAACTCTATTAGTCCTAGAGTGCATCAGTCTTGAGACTTTAATTATGAGAATCCACGAGGAAATTTTGGCCAGATCATGGGTTTTATTGTAGAAAATCTACTTCAATTAATTGATGTTGGAAGCTTTCATAGAGAGTGGCACCTAATGATTTTCTTTGGAGTCAAATTTTTTTTGTGCAAGCTATAACATAGAGTCACTTCGGTTACATATATATTCCATTTTAAAAGGCTCTATCAAGTTAGAGTGGAAATGAATTCAAGGGAATTTATGTTGCAATGTAAAATATAATGAAAGATAGATGTAATCCAATGAATAAATAAGGGAAGTGATCAAGAATGGAAGATATATAATGTCACATTCCACTATCAGGCATAGACCATAGTCACCCACATAACCAAGTGGTAGGAGAAAAAGGTAAATGCTCGATCAGAGAGGGGATTTTGTTTGTGCAAAAGACTTGCAACATCAGAGCATTGGAAAAAACCTTGGATGAATCTTAGAGTTAAAGAGGATTGAAGCATTTAATATAGAGTTTTTAAAGCATTTTAAAATGCTTTGAGCTTCCATTTATGCTCTAGTTTTCTGTTTTAAATCAACTTACATCTTTTTTTGGGGGGTCTAAAGAGAACATTTCAATTTTTTCAACAAAAGGGCTTAAAACAAACTTTAGGACACAAGCTTACTAGAGTTGGTTTTCGGACTTAACAATTGAACAAAGAAAATGTTCACATTTCCTTTGGTGCTTTAAAATGAATAAAAATAATTGCTTTGTGGTCTTAAAATGAACAAGTTTTTTCTTTGTTTTGTAATGCTTACTCAAACTAACACCATTGAAAAGATGTATGTGCTTCTCTCGCACCTCACGGTGATCTTGAGAATCAAAAGTATTTTTGGTGGTCATAGGGTGGGATAAAGTGATCACTTCCACACTTCATTTTAAGTTTAAAATTGAACAAAACTCTTTGCGATTGTGAGTAAACCTATTGCATGTGTTCTCCCTTTGTTTCTAAATGAAGGTTGATCAAACTATGAAAATTTTTTATCACTTTTTTTTATCTTAGAGGGCCTTCCTTGGAGAAAAAGTATTCACCCAAGGGAATGACTCAATTGGTAACACTCTAAAGCCAAGAGTATTTCCAGGCAGGATATAAATGTGGGTATTGGAATAAATGCCAGTGTCACGTAGTTGGCTCCAATGAGAAGGGTAGCAATGGTCTCTCGCCACGTTAGCTCAACTCATATGAATGGAAAGTCCAAATTAAAACCCTTGTTGTAGAAAGGCCAAAATCCCTATCTATTTGTTGGTGCAGGAACGGTCGTTCTGAAGTCAACCCACACTTTTACGATTTTTAGTAGAAATGGAAAGTATGCCATGGGAGTTTCATGGGTACTGATGCTTGGCTTCCTTGAGAAGTGAGTGTCATGGAGGGAATTCAATGGGGTCAAGCATCTAACCATTCACTAAAAATAAGCATAGTTGGACTTGTCCAAGTGGGGACTCAAAAAATATTGTCTCAAATATCCATAGGGTTGTGATTGTTCTTGAAATAAAAACATTTTTCTTGATTGAAAATGTTGGAAAACATACATTTAACATGAGCATGAAATCTCAAACCCTTTAAGAGAAGCAAATACCCTTGAATAGATTCACATGCTATTGCTTTACCTTGGGATTCTCATCCTTAGAGGCTTCTAAGAATTTGGATTTCATCTCAATTTTCTCCTACTAAGGTCAACATTAGGTAACCTTTGCCCCAATTTCCTTGATTTCAACATAATGCACTTTGTGGGATGAAAGAGAATTAGAACATTGGACATCTAGTTTCAAAAGCTAATCAAGAAGTGTTTGTAGTAAAAAAGAATCCATTAAGCAAAGATTAAATCAATTGGACCCCACACATGTGCTTGGCATATTTTAGTCATATCCAATTTTCATGCAAACATTGGTCTTTTGTTTTTGAACTAGTCTTAGAGAAAATCCTGTTCTTCACTATCTTGTTCTAGTAAACCAGGTCCTTCTTAGGTTCATTTAGGATCAAATAAAACACTTCATCCATTCCAAAAATTTATCTTCTCCATCTCATAAACAACTTTAGAGCTCTAGGAACATCATTATCTATACCTGGGAACATCCTTAAACTGAATCAAAATCATTTGTTTAGTTAGGTTTGTTTGGATGAATCCTTCCTCACACACTTAGTTAAATTATCACTTCTTTGGACAAGTTTATCCTAAGATATCATCTAACATCTTAGGGTTTACAAGTTCATTACCCAAATCAAATCAAAACCATCAAAATCAAATCCTAAAGTATGGCATTGATCAAAAGTCCCTAAAAAAAAGTTTGACACCCATATCATTCACCCCTTTCATCCTTCATCTCATCATTGGTCCTGAATTCCTTAGAGGTTCATTTTTGCAACAAGGTCAAAAAAAAAGAATAAAATCAAATATAAACTTGATCCATACATCATGAGTAAACCAAGTTAACCAAACTATCAAAGCCTTGCAATACCAATTGATTTGCAAAAATCACATTTATACAATCCATACATGGGATCATTATCTCCTACAAATCTCAATGGTACAACAAGTGTGAATATGCCCAATCTAAATTTTTGAACACCTTTTCCAATGGTAAATTTAAATCAAATTTCAAACCTACAAATCTATCAACAAAACACCCAATGCATGAGTCTTCCACAACACATCATCCCACCAAATACATGTATGCCAAGTACAAGTTTTCCAAACATGAGCATTTCAAATCCACACTTGGAAAGCTTTGGGATAGATATGCTTGGAAAACATACAAATGTTTTTCAAAGTCCAAACAAGATGATAACGACTCCATGTATTTATCTAAGTCAGGGTAACACCATGCAAAATCAAGGTTACCTAAATCAAGTCAATGTGATTCCCAACCACAATAATGTTCAACTTCAACCCATAATTCCAAATCCAAGCATCATCCCAAATCAGAACATTGTCCAAAATCAATTTTTCCATCATCCCATGCAAACACCACAAGTGTACATTCCAAATTTGCTTGAACAAAATCCAAATCAAGGGAGTCAAATTCAAAATCAAGATCAAATTTTGTTGGAGAAACTTGCTTCACATGCCAAACTAATTGAATTATTGATCCAAGACATATCTTGACTACAAAATAAAAACACTCTTCCATTGTGTCATCAAAGCATTGATTTGTGTCCACAACCACGTTAACAACAATATCTCCAATGTCAAGAATTTGGATACCAAGATCAACAACGCCAACAAAAAACCCAATCACCACATCTCCAAAATCAATCACCACAAGGTCAAATCTCACAAGGTAACAAATGGAAATACACACCACTTGGCAGACCCATTGAATTGATCATGCAATAATTAGCATAAGAAAATCTCATCATACTCCCCATCTATGGGAACTATCAAGAACCCCTAGTTAAACCACTAGGGTATAACGAGGAGTACCATTGTGAGTTTCACAAAATAAAGGGACACACAACATCAAATTGTATTTGACTCAAAAATATCATCCAGGACCTTATTGATCAAAATATAATCACTATTGGGGACAACGATCAAGATCTATCCATAAATTACCACCTTGAATATGTTTCCACCTCATCCAATGATCAAATTAACATATGTCAAGAGTCAGTTTTCAATCATGATCAAAATCCACCAACAATACCTAACAATGATCCAATTCAAGAAATGTCAACATCACTTGAACCTATGGTTGAACACATTGACAATCTCCTGATCACAATTGTTGAAAACAATTATCAAAATCTATCCATCAATGAGCACAGTGAAGATGTTTCTACCCCATCTAATGACCAACTCACTATACATCAAGAGCCACTTTTTAGTGATCTATTTCAAGGAGTGTTAGGATTATTTGATCCTATTGATATAATACATGGTCCATCGACCAATGATCATATTGAAAATTTCTCTACATCACCTTATCAGTTAGAGGAAATATCTAAAGAATTTATTCCAAAGCATGATCAACACCTTTCACCAAAGTCTAGCAATGGTCCTTTTCAAGACATATTGACATCCTTTGACCACATGGTTACAGATACTAAAGGAATCCTCAACTCAATAGTTGATCCAAGTCCACTCAAAGATCAAGAGGATATTGAACCACTTACCATGACTAATGATGATATCCAAGAATCCTTTGAAAGCAATCCATCCTTTGAAACTAACCCATGTCAAGAACTTGATCCAAAGCATGTCAAAAGAAATTTTGAAATTATTCAAGATCAAGAATTTGTATCTCCAAGATAGTATAATGATTTAATGGACACTCTTCTATCTATCCATGATGTCAAAAATAATGATCATATCCACATAGCACATATTCCTCCATCTACCCATGAGATAATTTCTTTGGATGAACATGTAGATGATCTTCATTTAGAATAGGATTACTCTACTCCTAACATTATTGAACAAAAAGAGCAGGTTATCAATTCCTATATTCAAATAGAGTTGTCAACATCAAGATTAAATATATCCCAAATTTAGACTGAGGACATCACGAATAAAGATATCCAACATTATCCACCCAAGGAAGTAGATCAGACATAACATGATATTCTAGAGCTAGAATGGCAGCAAATTAAAACAACGCCATCTGCAGTGGTCATTTATCAAAAAATGCTTATTGAACAAGACATATCAAAATAGGCAGAATCAAGCAATGAAGGTTCCACTACCACCATACTAGGAACAACTATGTTTCAAGCAAACATCAACATAGAGATCACGAAGAATCCTTACATGATGAAATTGATGCCAATACTACAACTAGCCATGTCACGAATCTTCATTTACCCATCACCCCATCCATAAATTGGGACCAATATCAAAAGAATGATTTGAATCAAAGTACAAAGAACGTTATCAAAGAAAAAGAAGCTAAGAATCATATCAGAAAAATCAAATACAAGTGGATACCAAAGAATACATAGAAAGATTATCCCTATCAAACTCCATCAATCAAATAAATTATGGGGAAAAATAAAAAGGGGAAAAGTATCCATCAAAGATGTCCAAAAAAGAAAAAGTAGGCTTCTCAAGCAATGTACAAAGTATATCAAGAAGCTGGTCCTAATTCCATGCACACTTTCATATCCACCCATCACTGCTCATCTTCCCAAGTTTGGAGAGCCAAAGGTTCAAAACTATCAACCAATCCATCTTTTATCCCTAAACACACTTCGCCCACGCCTCCATACATGACATCCAACTATCACATTGACCATGTATTGGAAATGACCCTTCATAATAAGGCTTCAAAAGACACTATCATAATGTGCCCACAAAGATAAATTTAACTCTAGTATCAACAAAGTAGATCAAGAATCTCAAAATTTGTATTCAAGTGCACATATCTTAGAAAAACAACTTCTTCAGTCAGGATATCGATGGCATATTATGATTGAAGCATCTACATTGACACCACCACGTGGTTCAACATGAGCTTAAAATCTTTCATAGAGAAAAATACAAAAAGATAAAAAATAGAAATATCAGGAAAATAGTAAAGATAAAAATCATCCTCTAGTGAAAACCACTATGGTGGAGCTTTGGGCAAGACCATGATGAAAACCTAGAAAACAGGCATCATGAGTAGAATCAAGCACCTATGTGTGCTACTTCAAGTGAAGGCATCACATCCCATCCATAATAAATCCAACATTCCATCCATCACAACCGTAATAAATATATTCATCCATCAACCATTTATCCAATCCATTTTCATCCATTCTACATCCATAGTCCAAGTTACCTTGATCTTGACAAAGTTTGGTGCACACTTTATGCTTGCTTATGGTTAACATCTTGACATGGATCATTTTCACTGATCCTATCCTATCAAACATTATCCAAATGAAAATTCTTTATCTGAACTGCATATCTTATTGCAAGATAATCCTTGGCATCCTTTGCGCGCTTACTATATTCATCCATCCATACACCTATCCAAGCATCCACACATTGCATTCCATACATTGCTAAACACTAGGGGCAGATATTTACATCTTGCTTTGGGAATAAATCTTGATCTATATCCTCCAACTTATGTGGTGATCCAAACATTGGAAAACATGAAATAAAATTGGTACACCACTTGTGAGCCAAAATCCAAATCACTAGCCCATTGTATATTTTGATGAAAAGACATTCTTTATCAAAGCTTTATCTTTCATTGAACATTAATCCAAACAATCAATATTAGTTGCATCTAATAGCATAATCAGAATGATAAATTTGAAAGAATATTTAACTTGGCATTATATTTCATCTTTTCGTGCTTCAAGAAATCATTTAAAACAATTAAGGAAAACATAGAAATATATTGAATAAATCACAAACAAATTGCTTTTATTTATTATCATAACATATACACATATATTACTAAGAGAGCTCTATCCAATCCATGATATCTAATATCCATATACTGATCCTCAAAACCCATTATTATTGCACCAAATATTTCACCCAAATTTAACCCTACTCTTGATATTATTAAGATGCAAGACATCTTTAGTTCATTCAATTTATCAAAATAATAAATCAAATTCATAGAATATTTTGAATTTCATACTCAATTCTATTTTTTATCTTGACCCCTATTAATTTCCATAATTTACATATTTCTTTAACAATATACAATTATTAATTATTTCTCAATTCAAATATAATTTCATCACTTAATTAATTCTTACTATAGATTTTTAAAAAACTAAAATAAAAGTAATTAAATAAAGAAAAAAGTGTATTTTCTTTAACTAAAAGACACTCCTTACAGGCATCTATATCTATCCTATAAAGATTTTCTTGAGAGAAATAATTTGTGAAAAGTTGAAGTTAAAATGAAATCTAACCCACTTTTTATTTTCCTTTTTTTAAAAGAAACTCACATCCTTGAGAATATTTGCTGGAATATTGCTTTATTCCCTAGCATTTAGGCTTTAAAGGAAGAAATGACATTTATTAGCAAAGAGAGTGTCGTAAAAATTGGGGAAGGTACTTTATTTATTTACTTTTTTTCTTAGTTTTGGAAAGAATGCGTTCAGTATGAATGAAGACTTGAAGATATGAAGCAATACGTTTACTATAGAAGACATGTCCGTTCCAATCTTTTCAATGCATGTGTGCAAGTAGTTTAGTTTCAAGATGATCACATACAGGTTTAGAGGTGCGACTACATGCATTTTCTGATATGAACCTGTGTTCATTCTCTTTATTAGCAAGATGGTTATGCATACAAATTACGGAAGCATAAACTAGGATACATGAACCACTTGTCAAAGAGAAACCCAAGTTGTCCTCCACACATTTGACTGGAAAAATTTAGAAAAATTTAGAAAGCTAAAACAACGGACCCAAGGGAAAGAAAGTCGAAGGTATGGTTTATACTAGTGATCTAGAATCTACCCTAAGCCGAATTAAGAGATGCAAGGATATTATCTGTTGGAATGAGTTTTAAACAAGATCTCTCTCAACACTGGGTTCTATCAACCTCTATCCACATACTAGGATACATGAACCACTTGTCAAAGAGAAACCCAAGTTGTCCTCCACACATTTGACTGGAAAAATTTAGAAAAATTTAGAAAGCTAAAACAACGGACCCAAGGGAAAGAAAGTCGAAGGTATGGTTTATACTAGTGATCTAGAATCTACCCTAAGCCGAATTAAGAGATGCAAGGATATTATCTGTTGGAATGAGTTTTAAACAAGATCTCTCTCAACACTGGGTTCTATCAACCTCTATCCACATACTAAAAGGGAATCGACGCCCCAGCAACCGGAATAGAATGCATAGGAATAAGGTGGATGTCTTGGTTGCAGGAATATTGACTTCGTTGGTTATCCAAAAGGGATTGCATAAAAGCAATAAAGGAAAATAAACCAACCCATGAATTTCCAGCTGACCCCTCAATGATCCAAAGTCAAAAAGTGATTTGCCTAATAAGCCAAGCTCAAGGAACCAAAATTCCATCCATGACAGCCGTGACTTAGCTCCAAGGACCACAGAGTTTGTATAAGAAGACTATATCAATGCCCAAACAAAATTTTCAAGGATTGTAATCTATAAACAACAACAAATCAAGGCAGCATCAATATAAATGTGTACATGTATATATGCCAACGCCAGGTTAGCAGAAAAATTAACTCATTGCATTGACCTCAGGACCAAGCAAAGATGGCTGAAGGAGGTACGCGTGCGTATCTATGGCGCCGACAGTCAGACAATAATCACAAGAGAATGTCTCTTCCTACCCTGCCACGCAGATGATTACAATGGTTGTGACCTTTGAAGCATCACAAGAGAATGTCTCTTCCTACCCTGCCACGCAGATGATTACAATGGTTGTGATCCTTTAGTTATTAATAAAGGATGGAGAACCATCACCCAACTAACGCCAAAGACAGGATGCATCACAACCGACCCTCTCAGGCAACAGGGTTTGGCAGCAAATTTACCAAGGCACCAGAGGCTTTTGATGAAACAACGAGCAAATAGAAGTATCCATAAATGTGTAAACAAGACAGTACATACGGAGAAGCAATCATAATTTTGCAGAGACAAATCTTGATGCCTCCCCCCGAAACTTAACTTCCACTCCCCTTATCTTTTTTTTTTTTCCCTTTTAATTCACTTTTATTAAAATAATTATTTCTCCAATTTGACAAGTTTCCAATTAAAATTCGGTTTGAGGCCTTGTATGGCTTTCTTTTTTATCTTTTTCTATTTTTGTTTTGTTTTACAACAGTTTCAACCTTATCTTCTAAATTCATATGAAAAATTCCCTTATTTTCATAATTAAACAATTATCCTCTTAAAATGATAAATTATCAAATATTAAAAAAAAAGAAATTTAACACAAAACTTTTATCTAAACAATTTTAAATCTAATTATTTATTACTAACTTTATATTTTATTATTATTTTAAATTTTAAGTTTATTTAAATTTCCTCATAAGGATTTCTCATTTAATTAATTAATTGCACAAGGTCGTATAAAGTATTCAATCACATAATAAACAATGAAACAACGATGGGTACTTACTCAATAGTATTCTCAACAATGAAAACAACATGACCACTAATCAAACAACTTACTTGGATGTCAAGAACAAATAAACAATGAAACAACGATGGGTACTTAATAACATTCTCAATAATGAAAACATGACCACCAATCAAACAACTTACTTGGATGTCAAGAACAACCGAAACGGAGGAGCACTACACTCCATCTCAATATTATGTTGATGAATTGAGCAACCAACATATCAAATCAATGAAATAATTCATCCATCATTACCTCTATTTGAGGTATTGAAAATTTGGATTAGATAATGCATGTTGTTTTATCGAAATTTTTCATATACACAGATCTAATTGTGAATGAATTAAATTTAACAGAAAATGTCATTATCAGGAATTAAATATGTGGTAGTATCAATGTCTTGTGCATTGTGGATGATTTTACTTTTGACCAACTTACCTACCAAGATTAAATTATTGATCTCATCCTTGCCAATTACATATTGTAGGTTTTATTTATCTATTGACAAACACTTCAAAGTAAAATTAAACATGTTTTGACTATCAGTCAAACAACTAAGCATGAAAATTAAATACTTCCTCATAAAAAATATTGAAACAAACTGTGGCTGATTAAGCCTCCACTCACAGGCCAAATAAATGAAACAAATGTTTTATAAACCAAATTATTGAATGCATTATGTTTCTCAGGTCATAATGATCGTGTGTGTTTCTTGCCTTGCGTTATGGCTTTGTTAGAAATTCGCTAACAGGGCATCTAGTAAGGCGAACAAGAACATTCGATAATTATTTCAATTATGATTCTACTAATAAAATTGTATAGGCATTGTGCAAATGTTTTAGTGATCACCCACCAGGAAATGAAATGAAGTTATGGTCAAACATCAGTTGTAGATGACCTGAAACAAGGAAAAATGAGTTTCGCAGATGCCCACATGCTCGTTACAAAAATGACTTTTTCTGCTCATGTGTTTGTTGGTACGTCTTATAAATCAGGGCACACCTGCACTGGCTAAATTTCCAATCATTTTTCCTTTTGCTTCTTATTACCTTTCTGTATAACCAATCAATCTTTTTCATGGCCATCATACACATTTTTCTTGACCATTTGTCTTATATTTATGGAAACAAAAATATAATTTGAAATCATCTATTCTTACAATCTTGATCTCTATTGATTTTTGGATTTTTCTCTATAAATTTTCAAATAAATAGAATTCTAGATATCAGTCTTTTCTTGCACTCTTAGGGTTTTTATTCTCAAATTTATAGTGTTTAAAAAAGTAATAGCATCTATCAATTTTCAAACCAACACATGAACTGTAAAATGATTTCTAGGTTTTTCTCTTGCACTAGAATAAGTATGGTCATATATGAAGATTTCATGTTGAGTAGAGTGTAAAGACCAATAAAATGAATAATGTTGATAAATATAATCATGAGTATATATGCCAAAATATAGATGCCCAAAAATAAGAAAAATAAAACAATGAAGATTATGAATGAGGATAGAGAAGGCATGTTGTTGTCACTTAATAACAAGGTAATAAAGGTGCAAATAATAAAAATATAAAATCAAAATAAGGTAATGTATGATCATAAGGTGATTAATTAGTAAATGTGTATAGCATGTTATAAATTATGTAGAATTAGTTATAATTGGATCATGTATGATTTTAAAACATGTGGTATAAAGTAAATAAGAAAATGAATCATATTGTTATTAGTATGTATCATATGGAAATAGGTGTTAATTGGCTATCAAATTTGTGGCTCCAAAATTTTTAAAGATACTTTATAACGTGATAAGTCAATTACATTAACTTAGATATAAAGGTAAGAGTTGTTATTAGACAACGGACAATTAGGCATCAACTCATAAGAAATGGCATGTGTTCTTCTTCATTAGGTTCTTAAAATCTAATAGGGTGTTATTCTAAGGTTAGAAATAGGAAAATTAAAAAAAATACAAGATTATAATCCTAGCCTTGATAAAACCATGTCCTTTTTGGGAACTATGAATACAATATAAAGACCTCATTTAATGCAATTAAAAATAATATTACACATGCAATAAAATATGAAAAATAATTTGTACCACTTCACATAAATCCCCTTAACTTTGTGTACACATGTGCAAGTTGCAAATAAATTTAATATGGCATATTGAAATTTTAATCAACATTATTCTCACAAAATATTTAACACAAGTGTGAACTCTAAACCATAAAAGAGGCAGGGTCCAAAAATACGCCTAAATGTGAAAATTGCATTTAAATATTTGAAAATGGTGGTGGGAGGATAAGTTAGATTAGAATGATTCCTTGATCACATATTTTTGACATTCAAAATGTAGATTTCTATGTATTAATCACACACATTATTAATCATGCTTCATAAATCCATAACTAAAAAGAAAATCTCATATAATGTACCAAAATAATGTATTTCCATTGCACTTTCAAATATTTTTATAAATCAATTTTTTGAGGACTAAATAGCAATACAATAATAGGTTGATAAATATACCCTTGTGTATACATAAATCATATAGATCCCATAATATATTTTGTTAACCTCTATTAAATTTTATCCTATATTTCTTGATCCTCTCCTAGCCCATTAAACACTAGTATCTCCAAGTTCATATTATGTTCAATTATTCCCTTTTATTCCCATACCATTGTACCCTCTCTCATTTCACCCTATGTTCAATTACTCCCCCTCGGTCTTGTCTCTTTAACACTTCTATATTATACCACCTCCCTCCATATTTTATCTTATACATAATGCGTTCCCTTATGTTGATGCCAAAAAATGCTACTTCACTTCCTAGAAAAAAATATTACTCACAAGGATAATTTTTTCATCATATAAGTGAGATCATCTCATCAAAAATTTGTGGAGGGTTAATGTCCAACTCTACGAGAGTTGGTTTTATCTCCTAATCTTTAAGATATATTAGACTCAATAGGTTGTTCCTAGGGGTATACCTTAACATCTATTGACATCACATATAATGAACAAAAAATAATCAAATGATAGCCAAACCCAACCTACCTACTAGTCCCCAAAGACTATCACTGAACCAAGTAAAACAATGTACAATACAAACAATTCCTTCATTTTGAGGGTCAATGAAGATTGATCCTTAGTTATATCATGGGGTTATGAATGCATACAAACTATTCCTACTCCTATACTATTGATTTATGTTTTTTTATTGATGAATTGAGATTTGCTAGGTAGAGTAGAGAATAGTGCATGCAATGGATTATAAAGTCATAGGTGACAAGAAAGAAAACCATTAAAGAAAATATAGAAGAATTGATTTCGGCACATACTTCATCAAAGAAAAAACATGATACAAAGTGCACACTTATTCATCCAAAATGAGTCATATAATCCATTTGAAATGTAGAAAAGGCCATTAAAAAGATTAAAAAATTTAGAATATTGTTATATTCACCAATTGCATGTTACAATCATACAAGTAATTATGGCAAGGGAAGTATTTACAACCACAAAATACCCTCCTATAGAAATACAACCATCAATGGATATATCCTCTACACAACATATATACATGAAACTAATCCTTCACGTACCTCATGAATCCATATCCATCCTATAATTGGACAAGGCATTAGTTGAAACCCTATAAAAAATGTATACCTATACAACCTTCAAAAGCCACAAGAATAACTAACCTTTTCCAAAATTTATAACCTTATACAACATATAAACCTATGGAACCAAACTATATACAACAACACTATTCACATTTAAAATTCATCGCCTACGATCAATCTAACACACAACAAGTATTTTATATCAACAGAGGCCAATCATACTCATTACTAGTGGATGGGAATGTCATTCCATGAATGCAAGTGGGTGGAGTATCTAGCACAATAAATACACCATCAAGATAATTAATCACAACAAAAAAAATTCATTAGATACACAAGCAAAAAAAATAAAAAATCATGTACCTAAGATCTTTCCAATGTTGATTCTTTTACACCCAATAGGAACCAAAGACACTTTCACATAGCTAACTTCTTCTTTCTTAGTGGTTCCATGTTGTGGCACTAAAATTATCAAACCCTCAACAAGGCATATGGAATTCATCAAAGCTCAAGAAAATTGTATTCTTGAAGAAAGGAGAAACATTAAAAATGTCAAACCCCTATCACACACTCTATCATGCCTCGAGCCTATTGTGTTCCTTCTCCCATCTACTACCTTGGCATTTAATTTTTTGTAATTCAATTCTCCTTGTTGGGTTTGGACTACAAAACTAAGAATACATTAAGGGCTCCTAAGATTTTTGATACACTAGGAACCATCGATAGACACCTTCCACTTTGACTTAGCCAATATTTTTTATGTTTTATTTTGGTCAATTTATTAAAGCATATGGAGGGGAAAATCTAGTAAATACATATTATGACATGATGAGCCTTATATACTTCTCAAAAGGAATTATTAATCATGGATCATGTCATATCAACACACAAAAAGGAAGGGAATCAAGAATAACTGACATTAGTAAATAGAGTCCCAATAATGGCTCTAGTTGGGCATATGTGCCTCTCATAGCGAAAACAAGAATCTAGATATTTTATAAAAAACAACTAGGAAAAATAACAAATATAACTAACTCATGGAAGAAAAAAAATGTATAAATATGATGGGATAAAAAAAACTGCAAGATACAATATGGACAATAAAGGTATGGCTATGAAACAAAATTTTTGGATATTGTAGGGAAAACCTACTAAGGATGGAAAGAAATTTCTTGCCTTGTCAAACACCAACATGTTGAAGGAATTAATTTCCCTCAACTCATAGTTTTCTCTTTCACAACAATTCAACAAATATAATTCTTACAATGTGTTCAAACCCTAGGTATTCATTCATAAATTCTATTCTTGGAATTTATAAATTATTCATGTCTTAATTTATAAGTATCTACTAGAAAATTCCCTTATCTTATAAATTCTATAATTTAGGTTGACTGGTGATGATTGATATAGGTTGTACCTTGAATCATATGCTATTTTCCTTACACTTATATCCACCAATTGATAATTATCTATCTTAATTAAGAAAACACAACAACCCAAGTAGTATTGCTTTTTTGTCTACTACCTATAATTTACTAATTATGGCCCATGTTACCCACACTTGGCCATTTCCTACTTCTTTCTTATTTCTTAGTTTCTCATTGTTACATGTTTCACAACCTTATTCATAGTGAATGCACTATTTTCAATTGCTAATATGTGTTAAAATTAAACTTTATTTGACCACTAAGGTTTAACGTTTAAATAAAATCTTCTTGATTCCTATAAGTTTATTGTCTACCACCACCATAATAACCTCTACCACCAAAATTCTCCTTGTATGACACATATCTTTGTCCCTTTGGCTTTTTTTCTTCTTTGGTATTACTTTTTCTAGTATGGCACTTTTCATTATCCCTTTAGCTCCAACAACACTTGTAGTCTTCAAGAGATCAAGATACCCCAGCTCACTACAATCAATAATCTTGTGTTAGAGATTGCACTACAATTCACACATCTACACAAGTAAATTTTCATCACATCATTCAACTTTATTCCACACCTCATCTCACATCAATTCATCTTGCATTTATACCATCCAAAACTTGAAAAAATCTCGAAGTCAGATACACTCACCTTGTGCTTTACAAATTAAAACTAGATTAGCACTAAACATTTGGATATGAATGAAAGTGGATGAACATATAACTTAAATAGGACCCAAATTATCTCTCACGTGCCATGCTACACTTTCGTTAATTCTTGATCATCTTCAAATGTATTGTAAAAACCAGGCCAGTCGTTAACTATGCAAGTTACACCATTAAAATTTGAATTACACACTTCCTCATATCCAAAGATGAATTGAAAAACACATACCAAACTTCATCATGATCTATAATATTCCTCTATCAATACTAAATCCATCAAAAACCTTCACAATAATTCACACCTTTAGAATGTACACAGCTTATACATTTAGACTATATTGCCAATCATTGCAACAATAAAATCGAACTTCCAAATCACTAAACCACAAATACTCTTGATGCAAGTAAGAGATTAACACATGTGAGAGGTGAACCTACAATCACTAACAATAGATAAAATATAATAAATTATCCATTGTTAGCAAACTAAAATAAACCACTCCCTATGAAATTGTTGATCAAACATATAAGAGAAAATATGAAGGCATGAAACATAATCAACTAAGAATGTAAATGTAATTTAAATCAACAAAATCATCATCCCATAGGGAGATTGGTGCTCCTTTGATTTTAAAAGAGATCCCTTTCCCAAACCCTTTTGATAAGCTCTAGATATGATGAAGATGCAAGTGTCTATATTGCAAATGCATAAGCTTGTAGATGATATTGTGGACTATAAGTGCCTTGTAATTATAGGTTGAAGGTTTGAATAATGGAGAGATTGGAGGAATGTGGGACTAATTAAGAGCCAATGATATAGTGACATTTGTCAAATGAATAGTGGAGGAAGGTGGAGCACATTTTGGAGAATGTGCTTGGTTAATGCATATGGTTGAGTATTTGAGAGGTGTAATAGAGATAAATGCATGTGTAAGAGGCATTAAATGGATATGGTTACAATGTTTTGGAGGGAAATTGTTTAGGAAATAAAGTGAAATAAGTGGAGTAAATGAAGGAATATTCCTTGGGAATATGCCTTATTGAGGAAAAATAAGTTAATTAGATAATTAAAGAAATTGATTTTCATGTGAAAGTTGGTGGGTTAGTTAGGGGTTTAGGTTTGACCTAGGTTGAGCAAAAAGCTATAGAAATGAAGGATTAGTATTTAGAGTTAATTAATTTAGGATTACTTAACTTGGATGAAAGTAGCTGATTTATGACACTTAATTTAAATGTTTGGTTTTATTTAAATTAAATGAGAAAATGTTAGAACATTAGGATTTTAATTAAATATTTTGATTTATTTAATTAAAAGAGATGACATTAGTTAGTAGAAAGTTAATAATCAAATAAAGTTAGTTACTTGATTAATAGTAGAATTTGATGATATTTGATTGAAATTAGATGTATAATGTCATAATTATTTTGAGTGTCTACATTTTCTCCCTCTTTGAAGCACTGTACCAGTTATCTTGGTTCAAAGAATAACACTACCAAGATTGAAATTCAAAAATTTCTTGATTTATTTTAGATACCCTAGTAGAAAGTACATTGGTACATTCCCCCCTCAAGAGATTAGTTGAAAATTTTGATTTTAGGGTCGAACTCATGACAAAGAGGTTGAAAATTGATATATGGATGGTTATGTTATTAGATTCTTAGACTAATATATTTATATTGTGATGATGATGCAAATGCATGTGAGATGAATAATCTTTCCTATTATGATTATATGTATGAGTATGTATATGTTTATGAATGGATGATGGATTCATGTCATGATAGCATGAACTAGCATGAAAGAGGATAGAAGAATGAGAGGGATCAACCCTTGATTCTAAGGAGATGGAGAAGTCCAACAAGTATATGAATTCATTGAGACTTTATTAGATATGATGATGAATGATGATGATGTATTGCTTATCTAGGGATTACAGATGTAAAGAGCGCAATTTTTTCTATTTTTGATCACACACATAGATAAGATGCATCAAGTTATAGAAAACCAGGATGGTGTTGTATCTAGTGAGATGGATTTTGACTCAACAAATAGATAGGAGTAATCATGTTCGCACTTGGCATATGAAACCTTGTTAGGATGTAAGTTAGATATTTCAAACATCTCAGACCAAAGCATAGAAAATAAAAACCTTCCTATGTAATAGGAAACAAGACATCTAAAACACCTTCCCTAAAAACCAAACAAAGTAAGTATGACCAAGTTATATTACAAGAATATCCAACAAGAAAAATAGACAAAAGATAATTCTCAATACCCATTCCTTTCTCTCTATATCATTTTGATTAGACATCATCGAGAGGTCATTGGAATGAGTGTAAAAAGATAAGTCAAAAGAAAAGATCATTAATTAAATAGGCCACTATTCTTCATACCTCTAGCCAAAGGGATTTCTTTTTAGGATAAGAATCCAAAGTGTTTTGCCAAAGATAATTCCCATTGTAGTAAGGATGCATCCTAGGACATGTAAGTGGATGGTGGCAAGTTTTTTTATTTAGGATAAGTATCCAAAGTGTTTTTCCAATAGATAATGCCCATTGTGGGAAGGATACATTCTAGGACATGTTAGTGGATGGTGGCAAGTTGATAGGTTTTTTAAAAAGGCTATTGATATAAGGATGATTGACATGTTTGCAAATGATCAAGAGCTTGATTTTGCATTTAAAATTTTGTTGTTTTGATTTTTATTTTTTGTTTGAAGTTTTCTTTTGCTGATTGTTGTACTTGTTTTCTATTTGTTTTTCTAAATGATGAAGGTGATGATTGGTTTATTATCGATGATTAATTATCATGGGTTTTCAACAAAATTGGACAGATGAATTTTTTCAAATATTTGGATGTTTTTGAAATGTTATGTGCCTATTTTTTGAAATTTCATGTTATTTAAATATTTTTAGTGTCTTGCAGGCTCATCATTGATGGCCTTACCTACATTTAAGCTCAGAGATGATGTATT
>VDFB02320925.1:0-42211 GCA_007258455.2 Sequoia sempervirens
GAGAGAGAGGGGGTTGAGGTTTTAAGGGTTAAGGGTTAATGGTTTATGTTTAGGGTTATAGGTGTGATGGAACTTCAAAGCTTTGTTCTTTGTGTTCTATTTTATCCTGCCTTGTGTCTCTGGTCATCTATGGTGTTTGGGAAAAGCCTAAGGATGGGGTTTTACCTTCATCTTCATGTAAAACCCTAGTGTTCATCTTACACCTTGGATGGGATCTATTTGGCCGTTACTTTTTGGGAAGGCTTTAAAACCACTTAAGCCCCATTGCTTCGTACATCTAAGCTAGGCCCCCTTTTATTTTATTGTTTTATTTCCTTCACCTGACTTTATTTTTTCTAAGTCTTTTGTTGGTCCTGTATTCCCTCATTAAAACAACTTATGTCATTATTTTTCCTCGACCTAGTGATGTCCCCTTAGTCCTTTAGGGGAGAGGGCCCAATAGTCGTGCAGGCTAACTTTCTCAGCATGTAGCAATTGACTGGAATATCTTAGAACCTTCATTTTTTTTAAAATGTAGACTGGTCTCTTATTTATCTATAACTAAGTTTCGAGGCACGAATCATCATGCAACTCGCCACATCAGAAGATCTTTTGAGAAGTGTCTAAAATTTGACTTTTTAAAGGTTCGACCAAAACTTAATCATGGAACCCCCAATAGTTGAACAAAAAAATATCATTTGTTGCTTGTAGAATATGATATTTTTATTTAAATTAAAATTAATATACAACCTAAGTGGACCAAATACTTATTGATAACCATAAATCTTTGATATCTCTACCTTTTATATTCAACACATATGGACTAATAGTTGAACACAAAATCTATTTGTTATATAAAAACAACACATAATGATTTAAAATACAACTTATACTGAACAAAAATGGACCAATAGTTGAACACTAAAACTTTTGAAAATCCTTCACATTTAATGGGAAAATACATGTTATTTATTGTGCTCACCTTTTATATTTGTGATAGGACAAACTATTAATATAAAATTATCCAATGCTTGTACAATGCTACCCCAATTGTTGTACACATAAGAACAATATTTTTTCACTATGATAACAATACTTGTTTAAATGAGCGTTCATTTTATTAAATGAGAATTTTATTTTTAAATGATATACTTATAGTGGAGAGTTGTGATATTTTATTTAAAAAAAAAAATACTTATTTCACTTCTTCATGAATGTGTTTATGTTTTTGTCATATAACATTTAGAGGTTCTCATGTGTTCAAGTATGGGTCCATTTTTTATCAACATTTGGTTTTTTCTTGATTTACATTTGGACTGTTTATTTACAATATATAGTGTAAATATGTGGTAAGAATGGGTATTATCATCACGATTGAGTGCACCCTCTCCCCTAATAAATGTTTTTATTTTGCAGAGGGACAAGTTCGCATGGTTGTATATCAATCGTCATGTGATCTCAGTCGTTCCTCGCCATCCCGCGATGACCCACCAATTGATCACGATATCACAAGCGAGCGCCATGTGTACTAGGCCCTCTCCCCTAATAAATGTTTTTATTTTGTAGAGGGACAAGTTCGGATGGCCGTAGATCAATCGTCATGTGATCTCAGCCATTCCCCACCATCCCGCGATGACCCCACCAGTTGATCCCGATATCACGAGCGAGTGCCACATGACTCATCCAGTGAAGCTGAAGGAATGATAAATACTTTGATGCGTCTTTAATACATTATGCTACGGGTTACTAAAGCAGTTATAAGATGCATGTGTTTTAAATCAATGGAGATGTTATAATCCCAGTAGAAAGGTGCTCAATGGTTAATAACAAGGCTAGCGACTATGTTGAACAAATAGGATTGCCGATGGTTAAGATCCACAGTTGCTCACCATCGATCAACAAAAGTTGTGAGTTCTTTATTGTGATATAACGGTCGTGCACCACATGTCTCATCCGTGAAGTGAAGGAATGATAAATACTTTGATGTGTCTTTAATACATTATGTCGTGGGTTATATTTATTAATGTCTTAATATTAGTTTATAAATTGAACATTAATTATAAATGTTTTAAAATAAATTAAGTATTTCAATCTAAAATTTTAATATTTGACATTACAAATAAAATTAAACTAAATTCTAATTTTTAAAATCCATAAAATATTTATTATCTATTTAGTTTTACTAATTATCTAATAGAATTAAGTTAAATTAAATTAAATATTCATTTTATATTAATTAAACAATTATTAATTAGAATTTTAGAATAAATTAAGAAATAAGATCTATATAAAATCAACTTTTCTATTTTTTTTCTGTGTCCAAATCATTTCATTTTCTAAAGTTATACTAAATTCTAGATATCATAATTAAACACAAAACTTTATTTTATTCTAATCCTAACCCTAGTTAAACCCTAACCCTATTTGGACTCTAACCCTTACCCCAATTGAACACTAAATCTAATTGTAATTGACCACTAAGCATAATTGAATTCTACCCCTAACCCTAACCCTAACTCTATAAACCCTAAACCTAACTCTAATCAAACCCTAACCTAAACCTACTTGATTCATAATCCTGAGAGAGGGAGAGAGAGAGAGATAGAGAGAGAGAGAGAGGGGAGTGGGAGAGAGATAGAGAGTGCATGGGGTTAAGGGTAGAGGGTAGAGGTTTAGGGTTAGGGAGTTAAGGAGAGAGAGAGAGAGGAGTGAGTGAGTGAGAGAGAGACCTAAAAGAGGGAGAGGGGGTAGGATATTGAAGATACTTGAGAGAGACAGAGGGAGGGAGTGGGAGAGAGATAGAGGGAGGGAGGTTAAGGGTAGAGGGTAGATGGTTTAAGGGTTTAGAGTTAAGGGTGGAGGGGAGAGAGATAGAGGGAGTGAGTGAGTGAGAAAAAAGGAACCAAAGGGGTGGGAGGGAGAGACTTGAGATAGAGTGAGTGAGTGAGTGAGAGAGAGAGAGAACTCAAAGGAGTGGTGTTAGGAGGGAGAGACTTGAGAGAGAGAGAGATAAAGAATGGAGGGTTAAGGGCTGAGAGAGACCTAAGAGAGGGAGAGGGGTAGGATGGAGATACTTGAGAGAGAGAGAGAGAGGGAGTGGAAGAGAGATAGAGGGAGGGGGATTAAGGGTAGAGGGTAGATGGTTTAAGGGTTTAAGGTTTAAGGGTTTAGGGTTTAGGGTTTTGGGTTAAGGGTAGAGGGAAGTGTTGGTTTTGTTTTAAAATCTAACCAGGTTGGTCTTCTAATCTACCAATGGAATTTCCAATCCCAATCAAGGGCAACTCGAAGGACCTGGACCAATTGACGAGGACTTTAAAAAAACCTCCTACACTTCGGGCTCTGCAAAACCTGCGAGGGGGATCCCTTAATGTGTTTACAACCTCTACACCAATATCATAAACAACATTAACAATAATAGATAATCTCATTTAATAGCTCAACATAATAGGATAATATCAAATAGAATTGGCTATTCATCAACATTATCAACTATTTGGAGCATGAGATAACTACAACAACAATCCCAAGATGCCATGAATGCACCTTACCCAAAGTATGCTTTAGGACCTCCATGCATACAAACACAAGGATTGTCATTTATCATCTTGAAGTAGTGGTACCTAAGATGATGGTACTACCCCTCCCTTGGACATTGCTCTCTTCTTACAATTGGATACATCAATCCTCCTTTTGATTTTGTCAAAAAGTTATCAAACAATTTCTAAGCAATGCCTTATTGGGTCAATGAGATCACCAAAAGTCTAGGACTTGTCAAATTAAGGTATATTATTGACACCTATCCCTTTGCTATTCACTTGTTAGGACTTAGTAATGACTATCCAAAGAGAAAATGAGATAGTGGCAACAATCATTTATATTATTTATCTCACTGTAATCCATTTCATGGCTATAGTCATGTTGTCACCCAGTGTAGATTTATTTTTTCAAATTCATAGATAACATGAAGACAAACCTATAGCCTTTAATGGTACTGATCTTATTCATGACTATGCTTTGTTCCCTTGAAGCACCATGATTTATGATGGTTTTTATGCTGAATATATGTCCTTTCCCATCATGTCTTATGTTCCTTTCCTATCCTGTATTATGTTCCTTTCCTGTCTTATCTTATGTTACTAGTCTTTTATGGTATTGGGAAAATCCTAAGGTTGGGGTTTTGTCTTTGACTAAATCCCTCTATCTCTATCCCCTCTACCCATAACCCTAAACCCTAAACCCTTAACCCTTAAACCTTCTATCTCTATCCCCTCTATCTCTCTCAAGTCTCTCCCTCCTACCCCCTCTCCCTCTCTTAGATCTTTATCTATCTCACTCACTCCCTCTATGTGTCTCCCCTCTACCCTTAAATCCTAAACCCTTAACCATTAACCCTTAAAATTCAAACCCTTAAACCTTCTACCCTCTACCCTCTCTCTCTCTCAAGTCTCTCCCTCCTACCCCCTCTCCCTCTCTTAGGTCTTTATCTATCTCTCACTCACTCCCTCTATGTGTCTCCCCTCTGCCCTCTAAACCTAAATCCTAACCAACGTGAGCCTTAAATAATAAACTCTAAACCCTTCAAAACCTCCTCCTCTATGTTTAACCCTCTACCCCATCTCTCTCCCTGTCTCCCTCTTTCCTCTCTCTCTCTCTAAGTCGACCCCTCACCCCTCCCTCTTAGGTCTCTCTCTCTCATTCACTCCTCTTATCTCCTCCCCTCTACCCTTAACCCTCTAAACTCTCTATCTCTCTCCCACTCCCTCCCTCTCTCTCAAATCCTTCTATCCAACTCTCCCCTTTACCATGCTCTAAACCCTTAACCCTTAAACCCCAAACCAGCAAACCCTCTACCCTCTACCTTCTACCTGCTTGTCTCTCTCAAGTCTCCTCCTACCTCTCCCTCTTTCGGTCTCTCTCTCTCCTCTCACTCTCTCTATCTCTCTCCCTCTACCCTTAACCTAAACCTTAAACCCTAAACCTTAAACTCTAAACCCTTAAACTCTAAACCCTTAAACCCTTAACCCTTAAAATCTAAACCCTTAATATTAGGTGTGTATTAAAACATTATAAAAGTATAAATTTTTGGAGTTCTATTAGGAATTGAATGATAAATGATGATGAATGGGAAAATCTAAGGCACTTTAATATTTTCAACTAAAAAGTTAGAGTTCAATTAGGATTAGTGTTCACTTAGGGTTAGGTTTAGGGTTCAATTAATGTTCAATTTGGGTTAGGATTGAGGATGAGGTTGGGGTTTAATTAAGGTTATGAATTCAATAAGAGTTCAAATAGGGTCAAGGTTAAGGTTAGAGTTCAGGGTAAGGTTCAATTAGGATAAGAATTAGTGTTAGGGTTAGGATTAGAGTTCAAATGTAGTTCAAAGTTAGGGTTATGGTACAATTAGGACTAGTGTTCAATAAATGTTCAATTAGGGTTAATACTTAATTAAGGTTAGTTTTAAAGTTCAAATAGGGTTTGGGTTAGGGTTGGGATTATGAATCAAGTAGGTTTAGGTTAGGGTTTGATTAGAGTTAGGTTTAGGGTTTAGTTAGGGTTAGGGGTCGGGTTAGGGGTAGAATTCAATTATGCTTAGTGGTCAATTACAATTAGATTTAGTGTTCAATTAGGGTAAGAGTTAGAGTCCAAATAGGGGTAGGGTTTAAATAGGGTTAGGATTAGAATAGAATTTAGTATAATTTTAGAAAATGAAATGATTTGGACATAGAAAAAAATAGAAAAGTTGATTTTATATAGATCTTATTTCTTAATTTATTCTAAAATTCTAATTAATAATTGTTTAATTAATATAAAATGAATATTTAATTTAATTTAATTTAATTGTATTAGATAATTAGTAAAACTAAATAGATAATAAATATTTTATGGATTTAAAAATAGAATTTAGTTTAATTTTATTTGTAATGTCAAATATTAAAATTTTAGATTGAAATACTTAATTTATTTTAAAATATTTATAATTAATGTTCAATTTATAAACTAATATTAAGACATTAATAAATATAACCTAATAATATGTTATTAGGATTAGGGTCGATTTATTAAATTAGGGTTAGAATTATGGTTCAATTGTGTTAGGGTTTAATTAGGGTTAGTGCTCATTAAGGGTTAGGGTTCAATTAGGGCTAGGATTTAGATGGGCTTAGGGTTAGGGTTAGAAATAGTGTTTAATTAGTCTTAGAGTTAAAAATAGGGTTCAATTAGGCTTAGGGTTAAAATTACAATTCAATTAGGGTTAGGGTTCAATTAAAGGTAGGATTATATTTCAATTAGGGTTATGATTCAATTATGGTTAGGGTTTTGCTAAATTATAATTATCTCACATATATGAGTTTGGGGTTAGAGCTAGGATCTTGATTTAATTAAGCTCAAGGCTTAAGGTTAAGGTTAGGGTTTAATTAAGCTCAAGGTTAGGGTTAAGGTTAAGGTTGGGGTTTGATTAGGGTTATAATTAGAGTTAAGGTTGTCATGAGAACTATGGTTAGTGTTAAACTAAGGATTATGAATAGCATTAGAATTATGGTTAGGGTTAGAATGAGAATTTAGGATTATAATTATAGATAGACTTAGGGTTCAGATTAACATTAGGGTTAAGGTTAGGTTAGGTTTACCATTTAATTAGAGTTGGGGTTCTAGGATAAAGCTTGGGTTCAATGATAGGGTTAGGGTTGGGGTTAGAGTTAAAGTTCAATTACAAATAGGGTTATGGTTCAATTAGGTTTAAGGTTAAGGTTAGATAAGGGTTATGATTCAATCTCAACAATAATTCTCACTCTAACTCTAACCCTAAACTTAATCGTAAAACTAACACTGACACTATTTCATAATTATTTTATTAATTGTATTTTAAAAATTGATATATTTATTTTATTTTATATATTAAGTATGAAACATTTTTTATCCTTTAAAAAATATTTTATTACATATATTTTAAAACTTTATATATTATTATATTTGTTTTATTATATGTATATATCAATTTTTTAGTGTATAAGAATTATTTTATCAATCATATTTTAAAAATTGATATTTTTATTTTATTTTATTTATTAAATGTATATAACAAAATATGAAACAATTAGTTCAAAATTATTTTATTAATTATATTTAAAATAATTCAAAGTAAAACAATATTATTTTTTAAAGAACAAAAATTTATTCTATATTTTTAAGAATTTAAATATACAACAGTTTTTAAAAGTTTTAAAAAGTAGAGAATAATATTTTAAAGAAAAAAATTATATTGAACATACTAAGGAAGTACGCAACAACTAATTAATGAAATGTACATTAGCTGACTTTGACAACCGTTAACAAAAGTGTAACAAGCATAAGCCATGCAGATGCCCATGCCTTTTTGTAGGCTGGGTAGCCATTGCCCCACCATACTACTCATTGCCAAGGAGATCCACGTGGCGCCTGCCCGTGATATTGCAATCAATAAAGAACTCACAAATTTTGATCACACAATGGCAGGCAACCATGGATCTCAACCATCGGCAATCCTGTTTGTTCAACACAGTCGCCAGCCTTGTTATTAACCATCGAGCGCCTTTCTACCGGGATTATAACATCTCCATTGATTTAAAACATGTGCATCTTATAACTTCTTTAGTAACCCATGGCATAATGTATTAAAGATGCATCAAAGTATTTATCATTCCTTCGGCTTCACTAGATGAGACACGTGGCACTCGCCAGTGATATTGCAATCAACTGGTGGGGTCATTATGGGATGGCGGGGAATGACTAAGATCACACGACAATTGATCTATGACCATGTGAACTTGTCCCTCTGCAAAATAAAATCATTTATTAGGGGAGAGGGCCCAGTACATGTGGTGCTTGCCCATGATATCGCAATCGACTAGTGGGGTCATCGCCAGATGGTGGGAACGACTGAGATCACGTGTCTCATCTGATGAAGCTGAAGGAATGAAGGAAATACTGTGGTAAATTAACTTGGCTTTAATACATTAAAAGGAGGATTACTAAAGTGTTCTCTAGGTGCACATGTTTTAAATCAGTGGATATGTTATAATCTTGATGAAAAAGCTACTCGATGATTAATAATAAGGTTGGCAACTATGTTGAAGGAACAAGATCACGAATGCTCAAGATCTACGGTTTCCCGCCATCGCGTGATCCAAAGTTGCAGGATCTTTACTAATTATGATATCGCAGGCAACCGCCACATGGATGGCTAAAATTTAAATTTGCATCAAATATGGTTGGAGTTGTTCGTGCAGTGCGCGAGTGAGCTTTAATGGCAAATGAGACATTTGTAGGCATGATTTGATTGAGATAAAATCAATTCTCCTATTTTATTTGTATCACAAAGCATTCAAGTATTTTGTGGAGTAGTTTTAGAGCCAAAAGCGAAGTTGTGAACCTCTACAGCTAGAATTTGGGACTTCTGCAAACAAAGTTGTGAGTTAATTTCTATGCTTCCTGGTCATTCTGCACTTGAATTTGGGAAAAGATTTGTTGTGCTTGTCATTGAGCTTGTTGATAAACGTGTTAGGGCTATAGTTTAATTATAGTTGTGAGAAATTGTAGTGTTTTTTTCTATAATTTCCTATCTCTGGTTAGTCCTAGCTATTCGAAGTGTGAAATTGTAAAAAGACCCTAGTTTGTCCAAGATGGCACTGCCAAAGCAACATTCTGGCCAAGTTGATTATTTAAAAAGAAACTTGTATGATGATTTCCTGGATCAATTTTCCTACTCAACGAATGATAGGAAGAAGGGATTGGTTCTAATGCGAGGGAAAATTCTCAGGGAAGGGTTAGTATATAATTTCTCTAACATTGCTGATGCTACGGTTCCTCTCACCGGCTTGGAAATGTTTAGATTATGGTATGGACAGAGGAATTTGCCTCACCCCTTTTCAAATGGCTAGATGTATGATTTGGGAAAGCTAGTGGTCCCAAATGTGTTCCCTGACATAGACTTACTTAGGGAAGTGGCTGCAAGATATGACCCTGTCACATGGGTAATCAAGGATAATGACAGAAAGGTTCTGTTGAGCGTTAATAGAGAAGAGGTCCAGCAGATTTTTGACTTGAGTGAACCGAGTGAAGACTTGGTTCCTATCAATTTTGAGGAAATGAAGCAGGAATATGCAAAGTTGAAGTCTCTTTTTAGAGATAAGTTGCTTCCACCTCATTTGGCTAGGGCAGGAGGTTCACGATTTCATATTAGCCCCAGTGACCAGGAACCTTTCAGATTAAACTGTTTTGCAAATAATTTTTTGGCCACTTTATATTCATTGTGTCAGATTTTTAGTTTCAGTCCTGGTACGGTGATGCCTATTACATACATGTTCATGGGGGTGCAAATACAACACCCTAACTTCTCTGTGACATATGACTTTGCCTCTTTCTTGGCTGAGAGGATATATGAAGGGTTGTCAAAGTTGCAAAAAAATGATACTGGCACTCAATTATTCTAGTATTCTATGTTGATGCATATGTTCTTGTTCAAGAATGTTGAATTTTTCTCTGAAAAGATGGGATTAAGGCAATTGGTTCATGGAGAAAGATTTCCAGTACAATTATGGGCTACAAATTTATCTTGCAATAAGGAAAGCACCAGTTATGTGCAATTTGATAATTGCTTTGCTTCTAGATTGAGGGCTAGACTGATGGTGAATGTACCCAAAATCCCTAAGGAATTGCATGATTTCCTCAGGCCAAAAGGGAGGAAGCCATAATTGAAAGTTTGACATAACTAGGGTGACATTATCCCATACCCAGTCAACACTATTTTGAGAGTATACGATTTTCAAGGAACCCCCCATATACTGCCATACAATGTGCCACCAAGAGTGGGGTTTTCAGAAGTTATGTGAAAAATAGGTTGTATCCATGAGGACAACCTCACAGGGAGGGGTAAGGGAACATTTTTCCCTGATTATATAGTGGTGTCTAATTTTTCCTTTTCAAAAGGAGGTTGGGTGCATTTTGATAAATTATTTGATGATTACCATTTGAGGTGTGGTCCAAAGCGACAGCATGACTTTGAGGGTTTCTTTTCCCTTTTCAGACAAAGTATAAAGGCTGAAAAATTTGTGCATGAGTTAAACTTTCCTGAGGATTTGATCAAAAATGAATTTGATCTAAATAGGTAGGAGTTGAATAAGGAGAAATGGATAGATTATGATAAGCTATTAGATATTGTGCATAAGATGGATCTGAAGTATGATCCATTGTTGGAGTTCAATCCATACCATAAAAAGATTGAGTTTCTAATGCAAAACTTCAAGGAAATTATGGGCACATTGAGGACCAAAAAGATAAATTTAGAACTGAGTCTGGGTGTATAAGAACAAGGTGCCAGACCAATTGAAACAAGGCCAGCATACCAGCCTACAAAAAGGTGGCCTATTTATAGGAGGAAAAAGGATGATAGCAATGATGAAGAGGAAGTGGATAGAAAAGGAAAGCAAATAATGAAGTTGCCTTCACAACTAGGTCCAAAATTCAAAGTGCCTCGAGCAATTAAAATCATTGATTTAGAATCATCACCAGAAGACAGTCCCTCATCACCACCATCCGAGCCAAGCCCTAAAAGACAAAGAATTGATCAACCACAGGAGGATTCGATGGATGAAATTATTGCTACTGCTCAGGACATGCAGGTTGGTATGCCTTCCCCTCCTAGGTTAGCTGAATTGGTTCTATCTGATTTAGATATGAAAGGAAAAAGTGTACAAGATGCAAGAATGGAAGCATGTAAGGAGTTTCTAGATGACAATACATTTGTAAAAACTTTTGTATTCTTGCAATTGGTATGGAGGGTGAAATTTGAAGAATATCAAGATAAATGCAAGAAGAGAAGAGAACTAAGGCCTGACAAGTCAGACCAAGATAATGATGAGGAGGTAAAAGTTGAATTAATGGAGGAATTTAAGAACATCACTCCTGAAGAGGGAAGAAGACTGGTGAGTCAGGTTGGTTTGTTGATTATGCTTGAATGGGACATTGCAGATGTTGTAGCATTTAATGCTATTTTAAAGTCCAAGCATCCTTTGCAAGACTCTGAAGAAGAAGTCAAGGCAAGATTGCAAGATTCTACCTTCAGTGAGGAATATGAAACTTTGGCAATTTGGGCATTGGCCCCTCAAGGAAGAAAGCCAAATGTTACAAATACTAATCCAAATTTTAGAGGAGGATTAATAATAAAGAGAGATTTAGATACCTCAACCATTGAGGCCACTAATTTGACTGTGAATGTGGCCAAATTGGCCCAAAAGACTGTTGAAAGGGAGGAGGCTGAAAAGAAGAGCCTAATTGAGAAGCATAACCTTTTGATTGAGGAATACAACAAGATGCAACAGAGGAATTTTGAGTTGCAGACTGAGGTGGAAAGGTTTAGGTATAAATAGATTGGGGAGACATCAACTACCTCCTACTTCTCCACTTGTTTCCACCCCAAGATCTCCCAGTCAAAATATTTCTCTCACCCCTCCTTTAGAATAAATTGATGAAGAAACAAAGTTCTCTATTAATCCTACAAAGAAGCAACTCTTGCAAAGAATTAATGAATTGCAGACATCATTGAAGGTAAGTGAGGATGGATCTCTTTCAAAGAAAAAGGAGATTGTTACTACTGTCTTGAGGCATTTAAATGAAAAGGTTGATAGTAAATTGCTATCTATACATTCTTTATATTCTATGCTGTTAAATGCAATAAAGAATATTGATAGGGATTAGGAAGTAGTGATACCATTGATTGAAAATTGGATCCCTAGGGCCAGTGATTTGGATGTCATGTATAAGGCTTCAAGGTTTGATACAAATAATAGGCCCCAATCATTAAAGCCTACTCAAGTGTTGGTTAAATCATTGCAATGTTTTTAGACCCTACCAGATGATTTGAGTAGGAGGATCAAGGAATTGGTGAAGAATTTTAATGATTGGGGTAACACATTGTTACTAAATATAATTGATGAGCAGGGAAAAATTAGGTCACTCCAACAGTGGCAGGATCAAGCAAGTGAAGTCATCAATTATCAAATTAAATTATTTTTGTGATGAGTCAGATTATGACTTGTTGGTGAGCTGTATGGATAAAATCATTAGTACCTACTCATTTTTGGAAGCTTTTGAAAGAGATGCAAATCAGGTAGCGGTAAAATACACACCTTATAATACCAAAGTGAATGAGGTAATTAATTTTGACTGGCCGACTGATGAAGAATCCCAAAAATGGGTAACTAAATATTTGAGTGAGGAAGAGTAAAAGGAATGGACTACTAACAGGTGGTAAATTGGATGTTGCGGTTACAATGGTTTCCAGTTTTGCTTTGATGGCATTCTTAGCGTGGGTTTCTTGTGGTTTTTGTTGTTGCATCGACTTTTCTCAGCTAACATGATGAACAAGAATATTCACCAAGGTGATGGATGTTGTAACAATTTTTGGAATATCACCAAGTGTGCCAACTGGCTGGTGACATGTACTTTCCGGCCCGATGCTTGTTTGCTCCTTCATTTTCTATAAAAATGATTTCAAGGCCAGAAGTACGGGTTGAAAAGTTAGATAATTTTTGGTCGAGTCTAGGTGAAGTTGCAGAGCAAATTGTAAAGTCCAATGGTTTTAGAGAGAAATACAATTTAGGTTCTAAGTTATTATGTAATTGGTTTTGAATTCATGGGGATTTAATGTTGTATAACAGTATCAGCATTTGAGTTGAAATGATAAATTCAAACTCATGTCTTTCCACTATACATGCATATTTGAATTTTGAATAAGATGACTAAGGGTTGTTTCATTCATCTCACTGTTGTGGTGTGTATAATCCTTGTTTTAGCTTTAATTCAAGAATTAATTAAAATACTTGAATGGGATTATAGACAGATATATTCTATATAAGGATTTGATAAGTAGTATTGGGTGATAATGCATACTGATGAAATTGTAATGCAATATTGTCAGGGATCTTATAAGTTATATGTTATGTATTAAATCTGTCATAAACCTTTATATGCTTATGAATTTGACTCCTGCAATGGATATATGGCACTGATCTAAGTTGTACTTGTGATAGCTCAAATATATGCGTTAGAAAATGAGCAACAAACTAAAGAGTGTAAATAAACACCAAAACAACCTACACCTCAAGATTAGTCTAAGTTGGAATCAACACAAAGTAAGAACAACAAAATGAAACCTTTTACCTTTTGTCGAATCGATCTTTTGATTGGCCCTTTGATCTTTGATGTGTATGCTCCTTAGATGGCAATATATGATGGTGTGAGGATGGATGGAAATGGATGAAAGCATAAAAATGGCTAAGTGTAGATTGAAAATAAAATTGCAAGAGTTTGGCTAGCAAAATGATCTCCCCTAAAATGAGAGAAAAGAGGGGGTATTTATAGAAATTTTGAGAATTCTTAGAAGAGATGGATGGCCAAGATTGAGCCACCAATGATCAAGATGTAGGGCTAAGGTGAGTTCAGAACTCACAAGCCCTCACATTTTGACATGTGGCATGTGATATAGCCCTAAAAGGTGAAGTGGACATGAGGTGGAAGGATAGTACATGACATGGAGGGGGGTACAAAGTACCTTGGGATTGGACAAGATCTCCTCATAAAGGAGGTCAGGGTGAGAGGACATGTGAGGAATTAAAAATCCCTCAAATATCCCTCATGGGGAGAGGAAAGAATAAAGAATAAAGAGAGGACATGTGGGAAGAAGTGAAGGAATTAAAAATTCCTTTTGAGTGCATTGGGGAATTAAAAGTGAATTAAAAATTCACATGGGGAAGTGGAGTGCCTTGCCCAAAAGGAGAAAGCCTTTAATAAGGTTGACCAAGGACACATGTCATAAAGGACATGGGGAAGAGAAAAAGAATTTAATATTCCTTGAAAGATGAGAGTGGAATTAAAAATTCCTCAAAGGACTTTGGGAAGACAAAAGGAATTAAAAATTCTTTGGGGGATGGGAAGAGCTGACTAAAGGGGGTGATTAGACAAGTTGATGAGGGGTTAGAGGAAGGTTAGGTGGCTAAGAAAGATTAGAGGCCAACTTGCAAAAGTTGGAGGATGTGACACCTCCTAATCAAGGATTATGCATGTGCACATCCTAATGATGAGATTATAAGAAGAATTAGGATTAGATAATAAAAGATGGAGGATGTGACATAAAGGGAATTAAATAAATGGAATATTTATTTAATTTATTTGATGAAAGGGGAAGGTATTTAATTATTTAACTAGATACCTTAGGGATTAGAAGAACTTTAGAGTGATTAATTAAATAATAGTGATATTACTTAATTAATGCGGATAAGAGGAAGCTTAGATGAAAAGGGATAAATTTGGATAAATTAAGTGTCCAAATTTAGGTGTCTACATTTCGCCCCTCTTTGAGATGGTGTTATGAAGTAGCATCATTTCAAAGAATATTAAAACATAAAACCTAGAAGATGGTTAGATTGGGAAAGATGCCCCAGTCATTCAAAGAAGTGACTGGGAAGGAAGATGATGGGGGTGAAGATGAAAGTTGTAGGTGAAGGGGATGAAGGATGCCCCCTCGAGAGGACATGCGGGTTCAAGAGAACATGTGTGCTCTCGAAATGAAATGGATGAGATGATGCAAAGGGAGATGAAAAAGATGATGCAAAGTGAGATGAAAAAGATGATGCAAAGTGGGTGAGAAAGGATGAAAAGGCAGCAGGAGATTGGGAGGGGAGCATGATGAAGGATGAATGGATGGGGGGGATTTGAGGATGAGAGATGAAATACAATCTAAATGCAATTTACCATCGTCAGAGCACTGATTTTTGCTATAGCAGAAAACACGATACACCAAAGTATAAATGACCAAGGCAGATTAGTGTCTAATGCATGAAACAAACACATCAAACAAGAAGGCTATCCCAACACCCCAAAGTCTCGATGACCTTGGTTGGGCCAGGTATTGGGATAACCACAAGCACACAAGGATGCCCCAACATAACACAAGACCTCAGAGATCTTGGTGGGTACTACATGGGACAACCGAAAAGACAAAGAAAAGATCAAGATACACCCCTATGTTGACTAGTCAAAGCACACCATGATATGATGGATCAAGGCGACCATGACAAGTGATGATAGGGAGTTCAAATGATAAACAAAAGCCAAAAGCATCAAAAGATCGCAATCAATTTCAAACGTCCTTTGCCATAGGATCACGAGGATGGATGGGATTGATGAGGTCTGTTAGGAAGGATGCATCTTGTTGAGACCGATGATGGTTACTAGACTAAAAGATCGATATGACGCAGGGTATTCAGAACCGATTGGATCTGATGATACAAGCGGATCTTGTTGGTTAAGAACCAGCTAGATAAGGGCATAGCTTGATGACACGACACAAGAGACATGACACAAGGTAAGAGACTTCGATGGATGGTAAAGACGGGACAAACAATAGGAACAAGAGTTGAAGATTGATGATAGATGATAAAGGATCAGATGGACAAAGCAGAAAGACCGATGATGGAACCCCAGGGGTGGATCAAATGATCAACCTTGCCTACGTGAAAGTGCAGGGGCAACGTAGTTCGACAAAAGATCAATGATAGACAATGGATGAAGGATGATGAGATAACCCCAGATAAGGGGATAAAATGATTGGACCGACACAATGGGACATGATAGACCTGTTGGATTAAATTGGAGGATGGTGGTGATCACAAAGCTCAAGGATGAGAAATGATAGGAGATGGAAAATATGTGCAAAAAAAAAAAGCAGAAGTGATGACGATAAAATAGATGATATTGGATTGCATGGGGAAAAGCCTATAGCTAGATACCAATGACAAGGGATTATGAGATGGGATGAGGGTAGAGGATGGGGGGAAGATGATTGTTGGGATGGACAATGATGAAAAGGTGGCCAGATGGATTGATGACAAGGGATTATGTGATGGAAGGATAAGAAGATAGGGATGGGGAGATGGAGGAACATAAGAACCCAAGATGGATGGAGTGGATGAAGGATGGGGAAAAGGTTACCAAATGAATGGATGAAAAGGGATGCCAGGATGGAAGGAATGATGTCTCCATGGACTATATCACAAAGGAAGATAAATGCCCCCACTCTAGATATGTCATGTATAATGAGCATGAGAGATAGAAGATGGGAACATGAAGGAGATAACTGGAGGAGGATAGGATGGGTGATTTAGGGATATGATAGAGCATGTGTGCAGGGAATGTATACCAAGAGGTGTCCAAAGCATGCATAGATAGGTGCCCCTATTTTTTGATCAAGATCACAAGAAGGATGGAGTGATGAGATAAATGAGATATGCCAAGCAGGATGTGTAAGATAGGTAGGATGGAGGGGATGAATGAAGAGGACGTATAGCAAGAAGACGGATGCATAGATGGAAGCATAGCAGGAAGCATAGTGGATGGAGGGAATGAATAGTAGGAAACTACCCCCAAGTGCAGATGGGGATTTACGCATGACGCCTGTTTGCCAGGTTTTCATCATGGTACTTATCCAAGGCGCTTGCTTGTCAATTTTTCACCATTGGACGAATTTTTTCTCTTTACTATTTTATTTTTTTGATTTTATTTTGATTTTTTTGAATTTTTTGGATTTTTGGACTTTTTTAGATTTTTGGACTTTTTGCATAGCATGCAGAAGGAGATGGATAAGGATAGGGAGGCGAATAAGTGGATTTAGAAGACATGTGATAAGGATATGGATGAAGGACTCAAGTATCAAGTTCTATACGAGGTATTAAGAGCGCATGTTCAAACTGACTATTGGATGTTGGTACAACCTTATTAGGAGAAGTGGATTATGCAAAAGGATGAATTAGAGGGATTTGATGGGGGAGATATGTGGGGTAATGGATGGGATGTTGGAAAGGGTATGGATAGAATGATGGGGTGGATGTGTGATGGGGTGGTGGGTTCAGGACCAACATTGGCACATATGGTGATGGATGTGAAAAGATAAGAGGATTGATGGATGGAGAATGTGGGGATAATGGAGGAGATGGAATAGTGAATTTCGGGACATAGGGACCCAAAACAAACTTAGGAGATGAAAGGTGGGTATGGTTAGCTTTTGGATTAGCAACTTTGGATGTTCTTACAGATTTTTCATTTGATGGCATTGCATCTTTTTTCTTTGGGATCCACATGGTTTTGATTTTTGCTTTAGTGGGCCTTTGTGGCTGATGGGTTTGATTTGGATTGTGGATTTGATTTTTCTTTTCTTCAACATGTTGTATAGAGGGACATGGGGAGCTTTAGATTCATGTGGATGTTTGGATTTATGCATTTTTATGTTAGCATCCAAAGTGCATTTATTAGCAATGGGATGGGTGTGAGGGGATGGATGATGTGGAGCAATGGAGGTAGGAGTATGGGGATTACGTGTAGATGGAGGATGTTTAGGTATGTGCCTTTGTTGATCCTGATTATGGGATATGCGAGAGGGATTTTTATGATGGATGACACAGATAGGTGTTGGATGGATGAATGGATGAGATGGAAGAGGTGATCTTCGGATATACGGACCCAAGATGGATAGAGTAGATGAAGGACAGAAGATGGTGGATGGAGGGATATAAGGACCCAAAATGGATGGAGCAAATGAAGGAGGAATATGGATGGTTGTTTTGAGGTAATACGATAGAGGAGGAGGGATTGCAGCATATGATTTGGTGGAGCGGTGGGAAGAGCGGACATTTCTTTTGGAAAAGGCTTGTTGAGGATGTCTAGAGGTTGTACCAACGTGTTTAGATTGTGAGTCTTGGGGAATAGATCCAAGACCTTGCATGCAGATTTGTTCTTTGACTTGGATGGGCTCTAAAATACCTTGCTTGTGAAGGCCTAGACCTTTTCCTTGATAGTTCATGTTCTTGAGCATTCAATCCATGATAGGATTTTTGTTATTCTGAAAACATGATGCGAGTCCATTATTAGGTGGGGGATGATGGGTGGTATATACACTGTGTTTTTCTTCTGCAAGGAGGCCACCATGGAAGAATGTGAGAGTACCAAGGGGATATGCAAGCGGTGTGGGGATAGCATTTTTTAGGCAATGATGGGGGATCCTGAGAAGGAGATGATGGGATAGCAACATTTGGATGGGTGGTATCTAGAGAGGGAGTAGGGGATATGATAGGATCTGATTTTGTGGTAGCAGGCTCATGCAATGGAGACGGAGATGGAGCGGTAGAATCTTGAATGTCAAGAGGATCATGGGATGGAATGGATGGGGACTGTGATCTTGCAGTTGACTAGATGGGATGGTGGGATCTTGATCTGGAGGAGGGGATATGTTGGCATGCTTTGGATCAGGCTCTTAGCATGACTCATCATGTGCGGGAGGGATGATAATGGAGTCATGGGGGGACTCTTCAAGTGGGGAAGATGGAAGGATGGAGGATTCAAAATATTCCTGGGAATGGATACTAGGAGTGGAAGAAGTGGATTGGATTTGGGTGTCGTCCGATAGGTTGGCGGCTCTCGAAATAGAAGTGGGTGTTCAATGGATTTGGTAGATGTGATGGTAGGAGATGGGGACTCAATGGATTCAGAGGATGTGATGGTAGGAGATGGGGACTCAGTGGATTCAGAGGATGTGATGGTATCATCAATGATAGGTGTTGGATGGAGAAGGGTCTCGTCACTAACGACCATGGATGATGGGTTGGGATGGCATGGTTCCACGACTACAATGTGTGGAGTGGGGGATGTTTCCTTTGTTATAAGTCCTTGGAGAAACTTGAATACGCTAGGCTGAGATGGCGAGGTGGGAGTGGATGAAGGTTTATGGACTAGTGGACTAGGATTAGATGGAAGATTAAGACTAGATGGAGGATTAAGGTAAGGATATGGGCATGGGGAATTAGGATAGGATGACATGGACAGTGGATCGTTAGTAGAAGTTATGGGCAGCATGTTGTAATAAAGGTATTGGGATGGTGGATTAGGATGGGAAGATGTAGGTGTTGGATTAATATAGGGAGATGCAAATGTTGGATTAGGGTAAGTTGATGGGTGTGTTTGACTAGGATAGGAAGGTGTGAATGTAGGATTAGGCTGAGCAGATTGGTATGGAAGATTAGGGTAGTGGGTACATGTGGATGAAGGATTGAGATAAGAGGATGTGGATGGGGGATCAAGATAGGGGTATTGTGACAGAAACTAGGATAAGGGGATGATGTAGATGAAGGATATGATGGATATGATGGACATCCCTTGTCAAAGGTAGCATAAGGAATGTGATTAGGCATAGATGAAGACATGATGGGATAACTCGATGGGGTGATTGGATTTTGGAATGTGGGTGGAGAAAGCTTACTAGCAATGATAGTGTCAAGGGGATCTATGTCGTATACCTCTTGATCAACAAGACTTTCATTATCATCGTTGACGTAATTAAGGTTTTCCTTGACTACTATTGATGGAGAATAAGGATTCATAATGATGAAAGGAATGGAGGATGGTTTTTGATGGGAATAGACTACAGGTCAAGCTGAAATTTTAGGTTAAGCTCAGATCGGGATTGAATTAAAGCTCAGATTAGGATGATCAAATGATGCGATGGGATTGATTTTGATGATCGGATTTGATTACTAAAGGATGACCTCAACACCGAATCTACTCTGAGATGGAAGTAGATTGATTGGGTCAAAGGTGATTGGATAGGGATGCAATTAGATTGGATTGATTGATGATTGATAAGATCGACTGATGAATCAGATAGGATGATGAAAGGGACTTTAAACGCCATTCAAATATTACCCTAGGTGACTTAGGATGCTGATTGATCGGATTAAACGATAAAGAGATGATTGTAGCACCGAATCCACCTTGAGATTGAAAATGGATTGATTGGGTCGATGATAATGATTAACTTAGGATGGATGACAATCCCAAGTGGATGTTGATGATGATGATCGGATCAGACACTTTGGTCAATTTGGATAATGGCTCAAGATGAAGTTCAAGGGATTTGGATAGGGAAAACGGTGATTTGATTGGAGAAATGGATGAACGTTTGCTCGAAACAAGTAAACGAATGATCAGGACAGATGAACGATTACTCAAAACAAGTAAATGATTGCTAATAATAGATAAATGACTCTCGGAATGAGAAGATGAAAGCTCAGAATGAATGATAGATTACTCAGAATGAGTAGATGATTGATCGGGATAAATGAATGACTACTCAAAATAAGTAAACGACTGTTCGCGATGGACAAATGATTCTCCAAACGAGAAGGTGAAGGTTTGGAATAGATGGAAGATTACTCAGAATGGGTAAATGATTGATCAGGATTGTTGAACGAGAGTTTGAAATGATTGAAGCTGGTGTGAAATGGATGAATGTTTACTCGAAACGAGTAAACGGATGATCAAAATTGCAGAACAAGAGTTCAGAATATGAAAGGAGGTGTGAAATGGATGAATGTTTACTCAGAACGAGTAAACGGATGATCATAACGATAGAACGAGAGTTCAGAATGAGCAAAGGAGGTGTGAAATGGATGAATGTTTACTCGGAATGAGTAAAAGGATGATCGTAACGATAGAACGAGAGTTCAGAATAAGGAAAGGAAATGTGAAATGGATGAACGTTTACTCAGAACAAGTAAATGGATGAGAATGGTAGGGTATCCCCCCCTAAGGAGGTGGATGAGGAAGAAAAAGGTGCCCCGGTCAACTTCTCAAAAGTAGGGAGTGGTATATGTCATCGGAAAGAGCACGAAAAAATGAGAAGAATTGTTTTTGAACGGAATCAATTTGATAAATGATGTGGAAATGGCGGGGCATATATGGTTGCCTATCAGGGAAAATAAGCTGCATCATGAGGTCAAGTCCGCCACAGGGGTCAAGTCCACCACCGGGGTCAGGTCCGCCACCGGAGAGGTTAGGTCCGCCACCGGGAGGTCAGGTCTGCCACCAGGGTTAGGTCTGCCACCGGAGAGGTCAGGTCCACCACCGGGAGGTCAGGTCTGCCACCGAGAGGTCAGGTCCACCACTAGGAGGTCAGGTCCACCACCGGAGGGGTTAGGTCCACCACCGGGAGGTCAGGTCTGCCATCAGAGGTCAGGTTTGCCACCGAAGAGGTCAAGTCCGCCACTGGAGAAAAAGTTGCTCAAAAGTATGAAGTGTTATATGTCGTTGGAAAGAGCACGAAAAAATGAGAAATATTTTTGAACGGAGTCAATCAGATAAATGTGTACCTTAAAATTTTACCCTATTCTAATGTGCAAAATAACTAAAAATGCAAATGATAAAACACTAAGAACACTTCAATGATTAGCCTAAAGAGTGATAAAACAAGAAGGAAAATAGATGAAATGAGATGCAAATGATTATACCTTCCTTGTTGTTGAAGACTCCTTGGTTGGCCCTTGATTTGAATGACTGTGTACTCCTTGGATGACTTTTTGGTGTAGCTAGATGCAAGAGTGAATATGCAAGATGATCAAAGTGGGTGGCTAAATGATAGTGAATGCATGAGAATGCAAATTGATAGCATAAGGTTGCTCAAATGAAAAAATGTTATATGTCGTTGGAAAGAGCATGAAAAATCAAGAAGATTGGTGCTTGAACAGAGAAAAACAGGTTTACGGTGTGCAAATGGTGGGGCATATACAGTTGCCTGTCAGGGAAAATCCACCACAGCATGAGGTCAGGTCCACCACAGCATGTGGTTAGGTCCACCAAAGGATGGGGTCAGGTCCGCCAAATGATAAGTTTAAGCTTTATTTTTTGATGGATGAGTAAGACAAAGGACCCAAAATATAGCAAACACTAATAAAAGATTTGGCTAAACTGAAAATGACTAGTTTTGCATAAGAAAGATAATTTAGACAGCACAACCCTAAGATTAGTAGAAACGGGTATGGCCAACAAAGTCTTCTACTCTAGGATGAACATGGTTGCTAAGGAGTCCTCGATATACACCCGGTACGTGAGGCCCAAACCGTGAACACCAACTGGTTACAAGCGTGAGTCGGGAACCTTAGCGAGATACTAAAGGCTCGGACCAACTCTTCACGTCATCCCGAAGCTTCGCCAATTACAACATAGTTGGATTGAGGTACAGCTTTTGCTCTCCCCCCTTTTTATACCCTACCGGTACATGTGGTTGGAATCGTCCTTTGGGGTGATGAAATCCCCAAGCAAGTCCCACTAAGAAAATGAAAATAGGGTGACTCAAAGGACTTGGAAAGCTACGATTTCTCATCACCTATGATCACCAAATGGTGCAAGGGGATTGGATATGTTAAATAGCCTTCCACAAGCATGCCAAACAAGGTTTGTTGACCCCTCTAATTAAACTATGTGCCTAATTTACCAAAGAACAATTGGTAAAGACTTGAGATTTCACTTTCGGGAGGTCAGGTCTGCCACCAGAGAGGTTAGGTCTGCCACCACAGAGGTTAGGTCCAAAAAAGGTGCCCCGTCCAACTTCTCCAAAGTATGAAGTGGTATATGTCATTGGAAAGAGCACAAAAAAATGAGAACTATCTTTGAATGGATTCAATTGGATAAATGATGTGGAAATGGCAACCCCGAGAAGCAAGAGCAGAAGGTCAGGTCTGCCATAGCATGAGGTCAGGTCCACCACCGGAGGTCAAGTCCACCACTGGAGAGGTCAGGTCCACCACCAGAGGTCAGGTCCACCACTAGAGAGGTCAGGTTCACCACCGAAGAGGTCAAGTCTGCCACTGGAGAGGTCAGGTCCACCACCGGAGGTCAGGTCTGCCTATCTATAACCTGAACCTGTAAAAATGCCAAAAACAGCAAACATGAAAAAAAAAAAGACCCGTTTGTGGGTCCCACTGGGCATGCTAGAAATGTGATAGGTTGAATATATGCGTTAGAAAATGAGCAACAAACTAAAGAGTGCAAATAAATACCAGAACAACCTACAACTCAAGATTAGCCTAAGTTGGAATCAACACAAAGTAAGAACAATAAAATGAAACCTTTTACCTTGTATCGAATCGATATTTTGGTTGGCCCTTTGATTTTTGATGTGTATGCTCCTTATATGGCAAGATATGATGGTGTGAGGATAGATGGAAATGGATGAAAACATAAAAATGACTAAGTGTAGATTGAGAAATAAAATTGCAAGAGTTTGACTAGCAAAATGATCTCCCCTAAAATGAGAGAAAAGAGAGGGTATTTATAAGAATTTTGAGAATTCCTAGAAGAGATGGATGGCCAAGATTGAGCTACCAATGATCAAGATGTAGGGCTAAGGTGAGTTCAGAACTCACAAGCCCTCACATCTTGACATGTGCCATGTGATATAGCCCTAAAAGGTGAAGTGGACATGAGGTGGAAGGATAGTACATGACATGGAAGGGGGTACAAAGTACTTTGGGATTGGACAAGATCTCCTCATAAAAGAGGTCCTTGTCCCTATGTGGGTGAGAGGACATGTGAGGAATTAAAAATTCCTCAAATATCCTCATAGGGAGAGGGGAAAGAATAAAGAATAAAGAGAAGACATGTGGAAAGAAGTGAAGCAATTAAAAATTCCTTTTGAGTGCATTGGAAAATTAAAAGTGAATTAAAAATTCACATGGGGAAGTGGAGTGCCTTGCCCAAAAGGAGAAAGCCTTTAATAAGGTTGACCAAGGACACATGTCATAAAGGACATGGGGAAGAGAAAAGAAATTTAATATTCCTTGAAAGATGATAGTGGAATTAAAAATTTCTCAAAAGGCTTTGGGAAGACAAAATGAATTAAAAATTCCTTGGGGGATGGGAAGAGTTGACTAAAGGGGGTGATTAGACAAGTTGATGAGGGGTTAGAGGAACATTAGGTGGCTAAGAAAGATTAGAGGCCAACTTGCAAAAGTTGGAGGATGTGACACCTTTTAATCAAGGATTAGGCATGTGCACATCCTAATGATGAGATTATAAGAAGGATTAGGATTAGATAATAAAAGATGGAGGTTGTGACATAAAGGGAATTAAATAAATGGAATATTTATTTAATTTATTTGATGAAAGGGGAAGGTATTTAATTATTTAACTAGATACCTTAGGGATTAGAAGAACTTTAGAGTGATTAATTAAATAATAGTGATTTTACTTAATTAATACAAATAAGGGGAAGCTTAAATGAAAAGGGATAAATTTGGATAAATTAAGTGTCCAAATTTAGGTGTCTACAGTACTTATTTGTGTAGTTCAATAATTTTTTTTTCTTTGCCTAGAGCTTGCTACAAATTACAAATTAATGACTATATTTTACTATGGATTGTGTTGTAGTTATCTCATGCTCCACATAGTTGATATTATCGGAGAATAGCCAATTTTATTTGATATTATCCTATTGTATTGAACTATTCAATGGGATTATCTGTTGTGTTAATGTTGTTTATAATATTGGTGCAGAGGTTATAAACACATTAAGGGATCATCCTCCCGGATCTTGCAAAGCCCAAAGTGTAGGAGGCTTTTTAAAGTCCTCGTCAGTTGGTCCAAGTCGTTCGAGCAATATTGTTATCATAGTGAACAAATATTGTTATCATAGTGAAAAAATATTGTTCTTATGTGTACAACAATTGGGGTAGCAATGTACAAGCATTGGATAAATTTATATTAATAGTTTGTTCTATCACAAATATAAAAGGTGAGCACAATAAATAACATGTATTTTCCCATTAAATGGAAAGAATTTTCAAAAAGTTTTAGTGTTCAACTATTGGCCCATTTTTGTTCAATATAAGTTGTATTTTAAATAATTATGTGTTGTTTTTATAACAACAAATAGATTTTTTGTGTTCAACTATTAGTCCATATGTGTTGAATATAAAAGGTAGAGATATCAAAGATTTATGGTTATCAATAAGTATTTGGTCCACTTAGGTTGTATATTAATTTTAATTTAAATAAAAATATCATATTCTACAAGCATAAAACATCAAATCCCCATGAATTCAAAACCTACTACAGAAAGACTCAAAACCTAAATTGTTTTTTCCTTAAAACCATTGAATTTTATAATTTTCTCTGCAACTCTACCTAGAATCGACCAAAAAATATCTAACTTGTTAACTCATACTTCTGGCTTTAAAATCCTTTTTATAGAAAATAAAGGAGCAAACAAGCATCGAACCAGAAAGTACCTCTAATTTCACATGCTTTTCTTCACAAAACTATTGAGGACAACAACTATACCTTCTTTATTTATCATCCTATGCCCTATTCATGCATTCTACAATTACAACAGTATCCATGGGGCCTCTTACAAAAGCTACAGTAATCACAAAAAGTGTAAGAGCCCCTTTATATCATGTTTGGACTACAAAACCCTCAAAAATAGGGTAATCAGACTGTATACAAAGAAATGAAGCTTTCTAACTCAAATCAACGCATTAAGCCCTCAAATCAGATTCAAATCAAAGATAACACATATCTTCATGACCTGGAATTGATTTCACATCAAAATATGTCTGCATGTGACCGTACAGTGCTGCATAAAATTTTGAAGAAAAACACAGATTTTAGAATGTCAAGAACTTGTATTTTAAATCCTCAACCATCAACAACCATTACAATAATCACTTTATGCCTTTTAAAGGCCTTTACACGTCAACCACTAAACAACCACCTCTACAACTGACTTTTTAATCTTTTATGATCACATGAAACATAAAACACACTAATTTCAAGGTTGTTAACATCACTATTGAAATATTTTAATTTATTTGATTTTTCAAACATTAAAAAGTACATCATTAAATTAATTATATAATGGCATAAAAATTAAAAACATCATGAATTAATTATGTAACCACATAAGTCAAATATAATTCTATCAAAAAATTAATATCAAATAAATAATATAATCGCATAACTCATACATTTCAATGTCATTTTTCTTCTTCTTCATCAAACTCTTTGTTTGTATCATCCAATCCAGATTCGACATTATAAGGATTGGTCATATCATTATCATCGTCACTGATATCAGTTTCGATAATGTCATCATCCACACGGATATCATCTTCATGAACATTAACTCCTACATCATCATGATCTAGCTCCTCTTCGACATCTTCGTTAGGGACATCAACTAACTGTCAATCCTAATCATCATCTACATCATCTTCTAGTTCTTCGGTATCTTCTTCTTCCACCACATTATACTTTACCGACCTTCCTCTTGGATCATGTCTAACAACAAATGACCAACCTAGTTTACTTAGAACCTCTAAGTAAAATACCTGCTCACATTGGCTTGGAAGAACATAGGGCTCATTTTCAGCTCGCTCGATCAACCTTGTACTAACCATGGTAAATCCATTATCATGTTCAATAATAGTTCTCTTATGATCATTTTCATTCAATCGTAGCTTGTACCATAGGACGACGAACATAATTAATATGGACTTAAAGTCACACTCAAGTATATCATCCAAAATCCCATAGTATCAATTTTTTGAAACTTCTATATGTATGTCACTTCTAAATGAAACATTAGTCACCTGAAAGATTGTAGTTATACTAGAATCACAAGTTTTCTTCATGTCATCCAAAATTTTGATTCAAAATTTATGACCATTGCACCACACAACCTTGTGGTGTTTCACCTGCAATATGTCAAACATGTAAAAATTATTGCAATATCGTTAGTTGATAAACATATTTATTCTTGGCCAAATGTATGCAAAGAAAACAATGTCAACATATATATACATCAATATAATTGAAAATAATTAAATAATATGGGTGATTAATATATTTATACATACCTGTTTATCTCCTAAACTATATGCTAAATCAATTTCCCTTTGTGTAACATTGGAATCTCCATTACGATGATGAGCTTCTTTAACCAATGAAGCCACACCTTCCCATGTTAATGCGTGACCAGATTGTTGACATCGTTCAATTCATACCATCATCCAATCAAGATTGTTGGCTACGTATAGATGTAGTGTATCCCACTCTTGACCAACTATATAAAAAAAATTGAAATTCACAAATGACGTATAATTAGTTAAATACCACAGTATACGACCTTAATTTATAATTGATGTATATTGAAGATTAAAAATTAAATAAGTACAATATACATAAAAACCATATGTAAAATGTATTCCAATTAATCTCTATGACCATCTTATAATTACCTCTCACTTTCCTCAATCTACCTTTCCCCATTAGGTACTCCTCTTCGAATTTGTTAATGGAGTTGGGATCCCAAATGCAATAAACATGGATCTTTGTTGCAAACTGAGGAAGATATTCACTAATGTACACCATGGTATGGTATACCATATATCCCTCCACCATAGAACCCTCAGGATGTGCTATTTGTCTAGCCAAAGCCTTCAAAAATTTTAAGTGTCTCTCAACCATCCACATTGACCTTGTGTGTACAGGTCCACACAATTCAATCTCCTCAACCTGGTGTATGAGGTAGTGTTTTTGTGCATTGAAAAATATCGAAGGTAGACACTTTTGCATTTCACACATTAGACGAGGAATTTTTCTATTCCAATAATTTATATCTTCTTTATGGATTTCTTTACATAATAGCCATCTACAAGTGATTCAAGGCGCAAATATATTAACGATATTTAATAATAATATACAGTATATTACATAACAAGTAAAACAAATGAAAATTATAAGATGTATACAACGAATTGAAAAAATATCACTACTTATCTCATGTATTTTCCAAGATCATATATAATTTGCTTGACATTGTTGTCAAAGTTGTCTGGGAGAGATAAAGTAGAACGTACTGCAACAATTATAAAATGATCTTTTCATTATTTTTTCAAAAGTAGTAAACACAATACACTGAAAAGTACATGTATTATACAAGTGTATATAATATACCAGAATAATTACCTTAATAAAGGTATGACAATCATGTGTTTTCATCCCTGACCCAAATTCACCTTTCTTTGTTATTATATTGTTTATGTTCGCAGCAAATCCTGTGGAAAATCAAATTATTTGTATGAATTATTTTATAGCATTGTTTTGCTGCTCTGTTAATAACCAAGGAAGGGCACTTATATTAATTTTGTCTCCATCGCTATTTAATTGAATGACATTTTTCATTGCATGATTGGCTTCCTAAATGCCACTACAAATTTTGACAATTTTTTCTTTGTCATACCTTCCATCCAATATTTTCCATAACGTTTCTATTATAGTCTTTCTGATATGCATTGTATCAAACAAATGCACAATTTGTAGTTGTTCATAGTGGGGCAACCTACTAAATTGTCTGGGATAATTTTTCAGTCCCTGTGGAAGCCGATCATTAATGCCTTGATGACCTTCATGAAGCATATAAGTTAAACAAATTAACAATGACAATCATTGTCAATTACAACATGAGTAAACACAACACAATAGAAAAATCTAAAATTCAAAACATATCATATATGATAGATAAACAATTTGATCTGATGTATAACTTTGACGATTAATTCTATTATATTCCAACTTCCATGGGCGAGGTGTCATTCTTCGTGGTTTTGATGTAGTCTCATCTTTCCCATTGAAAATATGTTTTTCAATAGTTCAATACTTATGATTTCTATGGAGGAAGTGCCTATACTCATCAAACACCTGCTTTCCTAAACTTGTTGAATGACGAGATTTCATCTTTGGACCACAAATTGGACATGCAAAATTTTAAATATGTCAATTTTTATAATTATATATAATGAATAAATTATTTTAAAAGAATGCATGATATCTACTTCATCAAATTAAATATTGTTAAAGTGCAGTCGAACGTTATAACATACCACAAAAATGTGTTAGCCCTGGGGCATCATGAATTGTCCATACAAGGATTGCAAGGAATTGAAATTGTCTTTGTCCTATTGGTCTAGAGACATTATACATAGTGACGCCATTCCATAACTTTAATAACTCATCAATAAGAGGCTCGATATATACATTCATATAATTAACTTGGTACTTACCTAGTTGAATGAACATAAATATTACATAATTATTATAACCATTTTACTGCAATATATATAAATTAATATACATGACTATTGAATGAAAAAAAATATAAGTCATTATGCAACAAATAAGACAAATGAGATGCTACTACGTTAAAGAAAATTGATGTAAACAAATACCTGGAACAATCATTGACAACATTATGTGCTCCCTCTTTATTGACATCTATGGATGAATGTTATTGTTGATAACAAAAACATGCCACACTGAGTAAATAGATCTCAGCTCTCCAAATGGATTGACACCGTCCGCTCCCAATGAAAGCCTGGGATTACAAGGTTCTTCTTTAAAGTGTGGTCATTTTTCCTCCATGTCCCTAAATGCAGAACCATCTACAGGAATTCGAAGAATGTCATCTCCACTTCTATTCTCTGCATGGTATTCCATAAATTGCACTAAGCTTTTGCACCTAAATAATCGTTGTATATGTGAAATAATGAGAATATAACGAAGAACCTTGTGAGACACCTTTTTTGTTAGTTGATTTGTTCGATATCTATTGATATGACATTTCGAACATTTTGTTGCAAAATCTTGTTGTTTATGATATATAATATGATCATTGGGACATGCATTTGTTGCTTGATACTCCATTCCAATATCTTTCATAATGACAGATAAATCTCGGTATGAGTGAGGTAAAATATTTGATAGTGGTAACAAAAAATCACCAATCAATCTACAACAAAAAATAATTTGTTAATATAAAGAATATTAATGGTACATATTCCATCCTTTATTTACTAGTGATGAACTAACAACAATTAAAATAGATGAAAAAAGATAACATATATGACATACCTTAGCATCTGTGAGATTGCTATGTTTGATAAACCATTCATAACCTTCAAGTTCAATAGTAGCAATACAATAGAGAGAAGAGTTGTTTGGACGCCTTCAAAAAGGGGATCGTATGCCTTCTCAAGTACAGGTAAATCATGAACATCATCAAAGTCATCTTGATCATCATGATCAGCTTTGCCACTAAATGTGTCATGGATCAATGTATTTGTACCATTATCTTCAACTGTGTTTTCTGGCACATGATCGTCTTCTTCCATAGAATCATTAACTTCATCTTCAATATTTATAGCTCCATGTTCGACCCCTTACAAAACCACATTCTCTGGGCCGTGATAATCCATATCATCTTCCCTAGGGCGCCCCACTTTTATAATAATGATAGACACAAATAAACTATGATCATGATCAAGTGATTATATATATATATATATATAAAATGTTTAAACAATATAAACATTTACAAATTCAATCAATATAAACAGATATAATGAACAACTTACCAATGGACGATAGTCATGCCCCCTTCAATGTGACCATGTTGCCTACAATGTTTCTCAGCTGTTGTGATTAAAAGTTGTCTCATCTTTAAGCCATTGCAATTATTGTAAGGACAATAACATTTCCCATCACCCTTTCTTTTCAATCTAGCCCACAATCTATCAAGTGTCTCTTCATTTTGTTATGGACTAATATTATCTGACATGATTTTTCTTTACCAAGTTTGACTATTTAGATCTTCGAAAAATATCAAACTCACACTCCAATAATTTTTATTCATAGACAGGTGACATAATCTAATAATTCTGATATTTTACACCAAAAAAATTTGGCATGCAACCACCCCTGCAAAAGAGAAGATAGTCTAAAATTAATGACCCCAAAAAACACTTTAAAATGCTAATTCCAAAACTTATTAAATTCTGATTTTTATTATGATTTCCAACCATTAAGACTCCTAAAATCATAATATTGAACTTGATCGCAAGCTTCCTACAATGATGGAGGTAGTGAGCTAGTAAGAGAAAGCGACCCATTTCTAAGGAGCAACAAGTCAGAATCATCATTGCTAAAGTCAATACGAATTTATCCTTTTAGTTAAAGATGCAATGTGTCACTTTTTATGACGAGCTTATCCCTAGGGCCCTCAGCATTGAGAGAGCCCTAATAAAAAACAACAAAAGCATTGGTAAGAGCATGATTAGGGTACAAACCCTAGGTCTCCATAGAAACATAAACAATAACTATAGCGGATTAGTGAGGTTGCAATACCAGAAAGATTGAGACATTGTATGTAATAACAAAATCTTGCAATCTAAAGATTGTAGCCAATAACAAGCAAACTATGTAGCTTAGTGAAATTTGTAAATGCAATCTACGGTAAGAAGAATGACAGTCACTTGATATGTGACAGTCAAAAAGAGGCTAAGCAGTGACAAGATAATAAAGCTCAAACCTTGCATAGTAAAGTGGAGATTTTAACAATGAGTTTCCTTACCCCCTTGCTGACCTTAAGGGTTTTTCAAATGTTTTGGTAGTGTTAGACAAGGCAAATGCAATCAGGAATGACTATCCAAATGAAGTAATAGTGGTAATCATAAGTTCAATGTTTCTTCTTAGCCATTAATGTATAATGGAGGTAGTGGATTGCATGTTTGAGCAGTGTTTTGAGACTCATCAAAGATGGGAGAATAGTGAATAATATCTTGTGGACTGTGAAGTAGTGTCAATAAGGTTGAAGGATCTTAAGAACTACAATACCATGAAATAATGAGTCCCCTATAGTAAGTAGGCAGTCTATAAGGCATATCTTGATTTTATAGAAGGATGCTCATTAAATCAATCTTCAAGTGATAGTGAGTGAGTTATTTGAGATTGCAGCTAAGGGTGCAATACCCAGTCTTAAAGGAAGTTAGCAAAGCAGTAAATGTGCAAGAAAATTAAATCGTACACAACAAACAATTCACAATGTTATCTTGTATAATGCCTTGAATTTGAAGACAAAAATCTCATTGTATCTTCATGATGAAAGTGGTGACCTTAATAGTCAATCACTGGCAACCATGATTTTAAAACTGCTATTGTGCTTATGGAGGCAACATTTTAAGCAAGGCAGTGAGTGGTGGTTTGGAACAATGGCAAGTATGAAAGACTTGCTTTATATGCATACTATGCAGTCTAGCTTAAAACACCATTCTTAGAAGAGATTGAAGGTGGATTATGGAACTCAAGGGTTACCATGAAAAGGATTAAAGAAAAGACTAAGATCTATTTAAAAGCCAGGGTCATGAAGATATTAAAGATTTCACATGCAAAACCCTAGTAGCTGGAGTAATAAATACAATGCCAAAGAGGATGGTGTGCTAGGGCAGATTTAGGAGATCTCCACATTATCTAATTACAGGGAAATACATCATTTATTTATTTTTTTAATTAAAAGAAATCATTCCAAACCCTATATAGGATACATTGATACTTCAAAAGCCTCTAAGGAATTTGAGATTATGCAAATATATGTCAAGTAACATTCATAAGGTTTAGAAAATCTTGATCACTCTCTAGAATAGCCCATTAAACATGGGTTGTGCTTGAATGCACTACATAATTGATATAACACAACCACTCTACATATCAACCAGAGTTATAGGCTCTTTATTGCAGCAAGAGGTAATCACTCTTTGATCATGTTATAATTACATCTTAACCTGTTAAACTTGAGACAACCTGAATGCACCCAATGATGATTGAAACACACATTATACAACCTGAATTAACTACATTATATGAGTGCCTCCATTTCTATCACAACATAGCCACATTAAACTTGGGTCATACATGAATGCATCCTCTATTTGTTATAGTACAACTGTGCCACATGACCAATAGAGTTATGGATCACATAATTACAATCACAAGAATATGTTCCTTGGTTGTGATCTTATGGTGATTCCACGTAACAAAATCTGGACATGAAATTCTCAAAACCCTAAACCTCTAAAAATGGAATCTAATGAGATGTTGCTTTAAAATATGATTTTCAAACTTAGAACTACAAATCTGACTTCATAACTGAATTCTGCAAAAAGACAATGACTACCCTCAATATGGCGATATCTTCTTGAATTTTTTCTGATTTTCCCAAGAAAATCATCCTTAATTCTCCACAAACTATTTCAAGTAGAGCAAAACACTATCGCAATAAATCAGGTGCGAACTCACTTTTTTTTATGTCGGCCACAATTTGATTTTTTTCTATTTTTCATGTTTGTCGAAATTTCGATGAAACTGATAGTCGACATTTCGACGAAACCCAGGTTCATGGAAATTTCAATGAACGTCGGAGATAAACTTTCAAAAAATTGAAAATTACACATCAAATTTTACAAGCACCCAACGATACATCAAATTATACATATTTCATTGGACATTTTCGTCGGATTTTGTAGTCAAATGAGTTAGTGTGCTATGCACTCCATTGGGTTCCCAGTTGATGTTTGTGAGCTTAGGTATGGTACTTGATGTAGAGATTCCAAATCTTGTACCATATTTGAGTTAGCGTTGATGCTATGCGATGTAATTATTTCAGTTGTATCTTATCCTATATTTGATGTATCCTTCCCATTGTTAAAAGGGAAGCTTTGATGTAAATTTGTAAATAGTGTAATGATTTACCCCATGTATGGGAAGTTGTATATGTGTTCATTGGTTCGTATTCAATGATATTTAATGGTGTTGTATCTGTGGAATATATATATAATATAGTGGTTGTAAATGAACTTTTGTTGTAGATATTTTGTGATATATGCTTAGATTGGATAATTGAGGTATTCATAATGTAGTCATGATACCCTAAAGGACATAGTCAGTGCAAATGTATATGTGATTTTCATTCTATGTTAGTTGTAAGTATAATCTTTATGTGTTGATTCACTTTTTAAAAAAATTGTGTCATAATTGTTAGTTATTGTGTTGTCCTTTGGGGTTTCGTGGCAAAGCGTTATAGATACTTCAATATTCCCTTTATTCTAAAAATCCAAAACAACAAAACTGGAGTGCATAATACATCAACTGCCAACAATGTGATTCCCCTTAGACACCTACATTTCATGCTATCTAGGTAGAGAAACAAAACCAAAATGAATGCTAAAAAATGGACCAGACTGATAAGAAAAATCTGAATAGCAAAAGAAAAGTGCCAACACTCTGCCAGTCGCTTCCTCCTGTAAAATTTTTTAAGCCTTTTTCCTTTTTTTCTCAAACAGATACCATCCCCAAAATATATCTTTGCCACCAAATGTCACTATTTAAAATTAGAAAAGAAATATCTAAAAATAACCCTACGACCCAATCCTTAATTTCCTGTTCCGACAGAGTTTTAAATGCCTTGATATTGCTCACTGCCCAAAAATATTGTAATGACCACTGACATTTAATTACTCCAAAATTCTAGTGGGGAATCAATAAATGGTTTTTCATCATTCTCCCCTTCTTAAAAGGAGTTTGAACCTCCTGGTTCAGAAAAATCAAGTTGCATTGACAACGGAAAGAGGGTGCATACCCACAAGTGGTTTGGTCTTCAAAGTATTCTCTTGGGATTCCTTGGCACAATCTAAGCTACCATCTAGACTTCCCACCCATGTTTTTCTAGAGACAGGAGTCCAATGTTGATTCCACCATTCAATTGGACTAGTAAAGCTTGGCAAAGTCTCCAATGCAAAACCAATAAGAGAATCACTATGACAATCACAAGTAGACTTGAAACTCTTTCCCTTGCTGCAATCACACTTCACATCACTCCTCTCAGACTGGGTAAGGCAATTACCTTTGATTGAACTCTGAATCACATTCTTAAAAGATCTTTGATGATTGTTCTTATACTCCCACAACTCACTATCTCCTTGAGAATGAAGGTAACAGTCAGTTGAAACTTCAACAACTATTTCTCAAGGCACACATGTAATCTTGTTGCAGCTCTACATCAATTTTTGGTTGTATCTCATTCTTCAAATCGTTTACCTCTTTTCTTCCTAGATTTTCCTCCAACTCTCTTCTTGGTTGAGCTAGAGGTTTGTTTTTTGCTTCAAGCTCAATCTTGGCTTCTGCTAGAAGAGAAAAAGTTGCCACTTCAGATGCTCCTTCCTCTTTCCATGGTTTAAAAAGTGTTTTCCTTCCATCATGTTGAACCTAATAAGTATTGTCTCTACCCTGATGGCTCACATTTCAATCATACTGCCAAGGCCTACCCTACAATAAATGACATGCATCCATCGACACTACATTGCAGAGAACATCCTCATAAGGACCAATTTTGAATGTTACAAGACAAGGTTTATCCACAAGTACACTATGATCCTTTTTTAACCAAGAAATCTTATAGGAATTATATTTTGGAACACAAGCAAGTTGTAATTTGTTAACTATTTATGTACTCACCAGATTATTAGTAGATCCACCATCTATAATCACCTTACATACTTTGTCCTTACACTTGCATTTTGTTCGAAAGACACTTTTCCTCTTCCAATCAACTTTCAATATTTTCCTTGTCCCCAAAAATTAAGGTTCTTCTAAGCATTAGGTTTTCTCCTCACTCAACTTCAACTTCTTCTAACCAAGGTTTTTCTTCTTGGGCCACCATTACCCTTTTAGGGTTTAGAGGGCAGTCTATAGCCTTATGGGCTTAATCACATATAAAACATTTCATGGGCTTCCACTCTCCGGGAGGTAGTTGTCCTCATCCTCTACCTCTAAAGCCTCCCTTTCCTTTGAATTTGATCTTCACGTTCTTGTCTTCTTTTGACTCTTCACTTATTGTAGTTTCCAAAGAAACCTCTTTCTCTCTATTTTGTTTGCTATCATCCCTTTTACTTGTTATTTTGTTTTTCCAGTTTAGTTTCTCCTCTTCCATTAAGGCATATTCATAAGCCTCATCTATAGTAGGAATTTTCACCATTGCAAGCTCATCTTGAAGTTGAAACTTTAGTCCATTCACATATTGAGCTATTGTTTTCCCTTCACTTTCTTGTATATCCGTTCGAATTTGAATCCTTATGAACTGTTTAGTATAAGCCTGTACTGACTAGTCCCTTGTTTGAGATTTTGAAATTCTTTAAACAATTTTTGCAAGTAATCAAAGGGAAAAAATTGAGCTCTCAATTTTTTCAGCATCTTAGGCCAAAGCTGAATCTTATTTTTTCTTTATTTTCTTCTCGAAATCTATATGTTCTCCCACCACAGGGCTGCATGTGATTTCAACTTGGATACAACAATTTTCACTCTTTTCGGATCATCCTCATCAATATCCTCCATGCTAAAATACTTCTCCAATTCTTGGACCCAATCTAGAAAAGCATCTGGGTTGAGCTCACCTTTAAAATCATAAATATAAACTTTTACTCTAGAACTTTGTTTAGTCAATGCTTCAATAAGCCTCTCTATAGGGTCTAAAACCGTAGCAACATTTACTAAGTTTTCTGGTTCCTCTTCAGACTCCTCCAATTGTAGTTTAGTCTCAAAGGCCTCTAGCCTTCTAAACACTTCACTAGTGTTTCTTCGAGGGCCTACATTCCTTTTGCCCCTTCTTCCCCAATTCACGTGGATACTCCATTGGGCCATCACGGTTTGCTCTAATACCAAAACTGATGCAGATTGGCCTCTTCCCCTGCAAGATGATCACTAACAACAAAAAAACAAATAATCTACCATGCAAATCAACTTATAAAAGAGTGCTCTATTACCATGAATCATACGAAAGAACATGAATAAAAACAAGATACGCAGAAGCTGAATATGAACATGCTCACTTTATACCCAAAGAAAGATACTTCAATATTCCCTTTATTCTAAAAATCCAAAACAACACAAAACTGGAGTGCATAATACATCAACTGCCAACAATGTGATTCCCCTTAGTCACCTACATTTCATACTATCTAGGTAGAGAAACAAAACCAAAACGAATGTGATAAAAAATGGACCAAACCGATAAGAAAAACTCGAACAGCAAAAGAAAAGTGCCATCACTCTGCGAGTTGCTTCTTCCCATAAATTTTTTTAAGCCTTTTTCATTTTAAAGATATCAAGTTTCCACAATATAATCCATCAAGATTATATGAATAAGATTTCTGGACTCAATTGTGTAGCTGTTTTTTGTTATCAACGTTTCGAATCACACTACGTGATCCATTATCAGGATGTAAGAGAGCTGAAGGAGAAAATATATCCCTGCCACAGCACCGAATGCCCTTATTTAAAATCAGAAAAGAAATATCTAAAAATAAGCCCACGACCCTCACCCAATCCTTAATTTCCTGTTCCGGCAGAGGTTTAAATGCCCTGACATTGCTCACTGCCCAAAAATATTGTAACGGCCACTGACATTTAATTACTCCAGAATTCTAGTGGGGAATCAATGAATGGTTTTCCGTCACATCTGGTCTTGAATACATTCCTCCTCCTCCTATCGTTGTCTAAAGATGGCCTGTTTAACTGCCACTAGGGTCCTTCCCATCATCAGTTTTTCTCTTTTTCAATCTCAGTCTCTAGGTGTATGGCTTGTGTGAATTGAAGCGTTTAGATTTAGTGGGCAGTCCTGAGCATTGTGAGCTTCATTGCATGTGAAGGATCCTAATGGCTTCTAATCTCCATAAGATTGTTGTCATCATCCCCTAGCTCTAAAGCCTCACCTTCCTCCAAAATCAGGTTTCACATTTTCCTCAGTCTCTTCTCCTTTAGTAGGTTTAGAGGAACCTTATTTTCCTTTATTTAGAGTACTATCACTTCTCTGACGCAACATTCCCTTCTGATTCAGTTTTTCCTTTATTTTCAAATCATATTCATATGCTTCATCCATATTATGTACTTTGACTAGGGTTAGTTCATCTTGAAGTTGAAACCTTCGCCTATTAACATACCTGGCTGTCACTTGCTCTTCAATCCCTTTGTATCAATTCAGATTTGCAGCCTCATGAATTGTTTGGTATAAATTTGCATCAACTGATCCCTTTGCCTTAGGTTTTGAAATTCTCTAAATAACGTTTACTAATAGTCTAAAGCCAGAAATTTAGCTCTTAGATGCTTCAACATCTTGGGCCACAAATTGATATTTTTCCTTTCCCTGTCTTCTCCTAGTAACTCTACCAATTCCCCACCATAGAGGAACATGAATCTTAATTTGATGTTGCAATTTTCACCTTGATCAATGTCTTCCATCTCAAAATACCTCTCCAATTTCAAGACCCAATCTATATATATATTGGGGCTAATTTCATCTCTAAAGTCTGAAATCTCAATCTTCACTCTTGATCCTTGTCTGGACACAGCCACAATGAACCTCTCCACAGGATCTACCCCTTAGGTGTATTACCCATGATCTCTTGTCTTTCTTCAGAACCATCTAGATGCGGTAATGGATTCTAATTTCCTGAGCGATTCATCATCATTATTCCTTTGAAGCCCTGCATTCCTCCTGCCTCTCCTTCCCCAGTTCAGACAGACTCCTCTCTGAGCCATCTTTTGTTGCTCATACCAAACTGATACAAACAACCCCTGTTGCTGCAAGTTAAATTATCCTGTTGCAGGTACAGAATCGAACGCAGCAGCAAAGAAAAGAAATACAGTACCAACGAGCAATGTCAAACAGATCTCAGCAAACACACAATCCTTAATATCAGAAATGAAACTACAAATTAAACAACTTTGTTCCAGAATAACCATCTTCGAACCTTTCCAATTCACACCCACAACGAAATTTAAAAGTACCTAAAAGCAGGCAAAGGCGTCAGTAGTGAAACGATTTCTAATTCAACTCCCTTAGTTCTAAGATAACACTACAGTTCGTTTCTTGATCTGGTGGTGCATAAAAAAAAATATTGTATCTTTGCAATAGAGTAGCACATCAGATGCATATAATGACTTCTTTTAAGTGAATACTGAAGCAGGGTCAATGAGGAGGATCATAGTAGATTCCATGTAATGAATGTAGCAAAAATCCCTTTGAAACCTTTTACATCTCCTAGTAATCATGCTATGGTAGTGATTAATGACAATACAATCTCATAAGAAGACAGGATGCCTGCTTCATCCTTTGGCCGTTGTATTGTTGTTAGACTCTACCGTGTTTTAACATGCCAAGTCAAGAACAATGAGAAACTAAGGAATAAGCCATGTCTTCCTCCTGTCCGTTGCAAGGTCATTAAAATTAATAACATGACCCTATAACCTCAAAAGAATGTTTGCCTTGTATTCTATAAGAAATATGTTGGATTATATATGAGAATGAACTTCACTTGTAAGGAAATTTTGTTTAAACATGGGAAGTGTTAATCCTAGGATATGGTCTTCTTGACCAGTACTAGAATGTTCTTTCTATAAATTTTTACAGGTTTAACATTTATTGTATTGGATTTAATGGACATGCTATCGAAGAGTTTCACCGAAGTAGGGAGAATATGAGTAACCAGAATGCTCAGACTGTAAAAGTGGTCATTGATCTGAATGGACAATCAACAGAGGCCTTTTGATGGAAATTAATTGATTATAATCTTGATTACAGCAATATAATGCACTTTGTACTCTCCTTTCAACATGGTATGTACCCGCTGTCCTAATATGAAGTATGTGTTACCTGAATGCTGAAGGGGAAGATAAATTAGCATTCCCTGTGGATGCTGTTCAGAATATTTTGCAATTTGAACGTGTTTATGGTTGCATCTGCCTGTAAGCACAAGAAAAAGATGGCTTGAATGAATGTTGTTGCTATTAGTTAGCTTATCAATAGTTTGGTGTAAGATAAATGTTCAAGGGGACCAACCATTATGGATGTGGTTTCAGAAAGATTGAAATCATTGGCTGGCATGTATACATGTTATCATAACCAGTCTGTAATTGTCATTGCTTGTGAATGAATAGAGAATGATCTTATACATGCATACATGTTATCATCAAGACCCATTCATAAGTTGGTTATAAGAAATAACTCATGTTTGATGAATGTTGTTTGAGTAATGCACAATAGGAGAAAGTGTATTGGACAAAGAGCCTCCCAGGAGTTTGTTATAAGATAGTTTTACCTCAGAAATTACGAATGGTTCACGAATGCTGTTTTTCATTTTTTTATTTTGTGATCGTGTTGTATCATTGGTGTCCCGTTTTATAGATATAGTAGTGTTACACCCGAGTTGTACAAATTTGTCTATTGTATCATTGGTGTCCTGGTTTATAGATTTAGTAGTGTTACACCCGAGTTGTACAAATTTGTCTATAGTCCTCTAGATCCTTAAAGCTTAGAAACATTGTGAATTATTGGAATTAAGATTAGATATAGCGATGGATATTAAAAACCATGAACATATATCAAAAAAAAAAAAAACCATGAACATATTCCTTTTCCTTGTCATGTGTCATTGTGTTGAATAATTTTAATAGTCAAAATATTATTTATAATTTCTATAATTTATAAAAATCAAAATTAAATAATTAATTATCATTTTTCATATTCGTTAAATCTGGGCATTAACAGGGCTCAGTTGGTGGGGCTACAAACAGGCAAACAGCCAACAAAGTAATGTTTTGGATACAACATAGAAAATATGAAATGAGGGAAGTGTTATGAGCAATCTCTAAATTTAGTTGCTTGTGAATTATTGATAGAGGGATCTTTTGATGTACTGTACTTGTAAAGGAAATCTTAATGGAGCTGTTGAATGAGTTTAGATGATGTACGAAAAATAAAGATTAGGAAGGAACTTGACAGGAAATTTACTAAAATAACATCAAGAAAGAGGTCCAATTAGCTGTTATAGAGATAATCTGGCTTTGTCAGTGTTGGCATGCCAATTTCTTCTTCACTAGCCAACGACAACAAGAATGATACCTTTGACATGGAAGGCCTCAAACTCGCTTCTTGAGTGCACTGAAGGGCAATCAGTAACACTCTCATTACAATTTTTGAGTCAAAATTTTCACTACAAATCAATCTGCTGTCTACCAGATCGAAATGACGATTCTCCTCATGAAGATTCCACGCCTGTTTCACAAAAGCAATTTCACATTAAAAAGGTAAAGAGTACTCTCTTGACATAAAAAGATTCTGAGGTTAATATACCCACCCACTTCACAAGGCCAGGGAAAGAGGATTTAGACTCCACATGTCTTTTGCCAGACATTATTTCTAAGACAACCACACCAAAGCTGAAAACATCTGCTTTGACTGTCACTCGACCATCAGACTTACATTCTGGCGCTATGTAACCTCTGTACAAGCCAAAATTAGAACATTTTTCTAATTTAACACAAGTATATTTACATTCTTATAATTATTTTTCTTATGATATATGTATCTTACTCTGTTCCAGCGACTGGTATAGTTTGATGGACGCCATTTTTATATAAGACTGCTCCCAAACCAAAATCTGTAATCTTGGCATTCAAATTCTCGTCGAGTAATATATTATCGGGTTTTATATCTCTATGCACTATGCAAATCCCAGAATCCTCGTTCATATATGCCAGCCCACGTGCTATACCTTGTATTATATTCAAATGGGTTCTCCAATCAAGGATTTGATCCTTTAAAGGATCTGCAATGGCAGTAAAAATCATATATAGGCATAAATACCATCTCTATGTAGGTTTCCAATTTAAAAGCCTTTGAAAAAGCAATGGTTATTCGTTACTTACTGAATCAAAGGTCTAGAAGGTTTCCTTTAGGTAAATATTCGTAAATAAGGAATATCTCCTCTCCTTCAATGCAAATGCCGAGCAACTTTACAATGTTACGATGTTGTAAACGTGAAGAAATTCCCCATTCATTCATAAATAAGCTCCTCCCTTCTTCAGATAATTTCTTTATGGCCAAGTGCCTACCATCTGCTAAAGTTCCCTGTGGTAGAAATGCTACAACATCACGAAACTTACCCCATATAATAAGTAGGGTATGAATGCCCTTACAGTTTACAAATCAAATTGTGAATGATCTGTTTAATGGATTACCTTATATACGGACCCAAATCCCCCTTCTCCTAGTTTATTATTTGGGTGAAAATATTGACATGCAATCTGAATTTCATTGAATGGGAACACAGTTGTGCCTCGATCTAAATCTTTTATTCCTTTCTGCATGACCAAACGCTCGTATTTTTCATCGCCCTCTGTTTTTTTGCCTCCTCTGATTCCCCGAACAATGCGTGACACTATTCCTTTCCTTTGGTAATGATTATTGCTCCTATGCCTAGCAATTTGTGAAGAGTGACCATGATTCCAGTTAACGGGTTGGTGGTGGGTTGTTTGTTGTGAGTTGAAAGAAACTGCATTTCGATGTGTTTGTCCTTCGGATGAAGTTTCAGCGACATCTTTCTCAGACTGCAACCAAATCCCACCTGCTTATGCAAAGATAAGACTTCAAATA
>VDFB02320926.1:0-12871 GCA_007258455.2 Sequoia sempervirens
TTTCCACTTATCTCCTGAATTTATTGCATAAAATTGGGCCAACTAGGTTTGTATATGAAAGCGAATGATCAACAATCATTGTCCCGAATTTTCCATTTTTTGCAGCATGATGTGCTGTTCTTATATTCATTTACCCCCGTTAATAATAAAGCTTTTATTCAATAAAAACTAAAAAGTAGAGTAAAAGTCACTACAGAAGCAATAAATGAATCAATCAATACAAGAAAATATGATGCGATTCTCTTTCCACTCAAGATATTTTCCAATAAAGAAGATAGAAACTAAAAGCAGGAAATATGAACTTGAAATTTGTCATGATTGAACCTCTTGATGAATATTGAGCCCTAAGCTGCAGTATGAGAGATGAGCAGTATGTCAGTTGGCAGTTGTTGCTGTTGTGTGTCGCCTTGTACGAAGTCATGGTAAAAGCAGGTAAAATCCAGTGCAGGAAGAAGAAATTGAAAGAATGAAATGCGTCCTGCCCGAAATATGCCTCCAAACAAAAAATAAACGAAGCAACATCCCTTGAAACAAATGTTATAAGGTGTACAACTGTAGCACAACAAAAAAATCACAGTAACAAAAAAAATGGTAAAAAATTAGTCAAAATCACATTACCTGTGATCTGATATATTTCAGACATTTTTTTTGTGATTAACTGTGAAAAAGGGGTAAAAAATTGTTGGCCACAATTTTATGGAAAAAAATTGTGAACTTTGGGGATCTGCAATTAATCACGACTACTTATGATTTTTTGTGACATTTTGCTTCTATGGTATACATTACTGTTATAATTGTCATTAGTTTTGTTGTGGTTGTAGTGATGGCAGCTTCAATGAATTTCTCAAGAATGTCAATGGTACGCCTAACAAAGGATTTTTTCTTTAGTCTCAAGGATAATAAGTTTCAAGCCTAAACCATAAAAAATGGCAGCTGAGTGGCTATATACACACATGCAAACATATATATGCACAAACACACACACACACATTACACATTATACATACACTTATATCAAAAAAGGCTAAATTAGAGACTGAACTGTTGGGTATTAACAACTCTAGGCAATACTCGTCAAAATGTTGTCTTTTGATAATGATAAAAGCTATTATGTGGACCCTTGATTTTGTTGCAGGTTAGATTAGCAGCATCCAGTATTGTGACAAGGAACATTTCTGATCCTGGTGACTATGGTGGATTTCCAGCTGTATGTGCATATTTCACTATTACATATTCTGCAAAAGATATTCTAGGCTTGAATCAGGAGTTATTTTCTTTAGTTATCCTATAGGCTATATGTAGTAGTATACACCATGCAATTAAATTACATGTCCTTACCAATGTATTGTAGGTCCCTGCTTCTAAATGGCGCAAGTCAGTAATTGCCTTCCGCAGATTGTCAAAACATAATAATTTGTGATCAAGGTGCTGTTCTGGAGATGATATATTTTATTTCCAAGTTCACAGATTGTCTCTGTAATCTCTTTATGCAAAGACAATCTATTTGTGCCCAGCAGAGTTTCTAGTTCCATGTTGGGCAATCTAAAGGACACTATTCATTGCAGAGTATGCCGTATGAATTTTGAATTGAATAAAGGATTCTAGTTAGATTGCCAATTACAAGGAGCATAATTATTCTCATCGAAGAAACTGGAGGAATGATTTGCATGAACATTTTTTAAGAACAGTTGCCTTATATAGCTTTCATTATCCATAGCTATCTATGAAACATTGTAGGCTAAGTTCTGGTTACATGCATAAGGTAATATAATTGTAAATCGAAAGTAGCATTACGGTATTATCACCTAAATTTTTTTGAAGTAATTTACCATCTTTCAGCATTATAGTTTTGGCATTTTTTAATGATGGGGCATAGTTATTGTTTTTGTTATCTTTATTTCTTGAAAAGATGAATAATCTTTATTCAAGAAATACATTTTCTGCTTTAATGCATTCTGTGCCTTTTCAAGGTCAAGGGTCTTCTCCTCGGCAAAGTGAGTGTTTTGATAAATCGGATTATTTTGGTGGAAATCCACCTGCAGATCCTTTTATACCTTTTTATGATGTATCTTTGAGTGATTGTGGATGAAGAACAAGAGGATAGTTTACAGTTTTTACTTGGTATATATGGATAATGTGCCACTAGTTAATGATACATCTTTTGCATCCTGCACTACTCCCACACACAGATATGACATGTATGAATACGGAACATGTTTTTACATGATATTTCACCTTATGTGAACTAAAAAATGAACACAAAATGATACTAGAGAAATATTCCACAATTCTTGGGTATATGACATTTGATTTATCTTTCACCAAGTGGATTGGTGGCACCTTGTTTTACAAAGTATGATGGTAAAGGTGATCTATTGCTTCATCTTTAAAAGACTTTTCACTACCATATGATTTGTTTATTTTCATGAGCATCGATTATTCACCAAAATATTTTCAGTAAGATTGAATGGTCATGTTTTTACATGCTTTTGTTGCCTACCTCATGCTCAAAAGGAACTAAGCTTGCAACATCACTAGTACTGATTAGTTTTAATATGAAACGAAAAAACTAGAGAAAACCTTTGTTAATCTGATGAGTAAAAACAATGCAAATAAGTTTAGATTTACACAATAACAACACAAAAAAGAGCACCTAACACAAGATATACCATGGGAAGCCTTTACAACATAGACCCAACCTCCAAAGTACACCCAATGTGTTATCAACAATAAATTGATTACAATACACTTAGGGCACTAGTTCTCTATTGAGGGAAAGATGAAATCTCCAACTATTAGCCTCATGGAGTCAATCAAGTAGCATAATAATTACAAGTTGACCCTAATATATAGGCAAGTTTAAGCCTATATACCATAAATAGTTTTTTGAAACCATGTTCCAAATCTATGAGCTCAAAAGTGGCAACAAACCTCATGGCACAAATTTTAATGCTTCCTCATGATTGGTCAACAAAACCAACATTATAATGTAATTATCTTGGAATATTTCATTCACCAAACTTGGGCACTCCATTTTGGAATTTCCACCTTAGTCAAGATGTTTGATGGTGCATCATATTTACATGTCATAAGTTGGTCAATTGCATGGTCCACTTTATAATTTTCTCTTTGCATGCTCTTACATGTATTATAGAATATCATAGAATATCTTAGATATCATACAATGTCATAAATGTTCTTACACATCATACATGACATATACTCTTTTACACCCATCATAATACACAATACATGTGATTAATTGTGCCACATTAATTGAGACACCCATTTCTATGTGGATGCATAATTAATGCAATATAAATAAATAAATAAATATGAATGTTAGGGATTGCAAGGTGTATGGCACCTAATTCTAACAATGGCTTTTGTGAGGTTAACTACTTTTGTGAAGCACTTTCATTACAATATTGATCCTAAGCCATCTATCATACAAGTCATGCAATGTGAGAAACAAGAACATGAACCAATTCAAGATTATATCATGAGATTTTAAAGCTTTGATTACTAATCTAAGATCTACATTATGGGATTTTAAGCTCCAACATATATTTATTGATGGCTTACTTCCCCTCATTAAAAGATATTTTAACTACATTGAAATAGTGGCATTACAACAAGTTTAGAAACTAAATCTTATTACCTTGCCTTTTGTCAAACCAATAGATATGTCCAAGCTTGCAACACATGAGGATAAGTACTTTTTTTTGCTAATCGTTGCACAACAAATTCTATAGATCAGTATTATGCTATGAAACAAAAGATTTAGCATCTTATAGGCAAAAGAGAAAACAAACATTGAGCATAACCATGCACATACAACTTCTTCACTTGATGAACTTAATCATATAAAATCATTTGATGAAGGTTTTTTTAGTGCTCATCAAGAGATTTGTCTTAATCATAACACACCCTATATTGAAGATACACTTGAGAAAAAGGTGAAATCACCTAATACACATTGAACTTGACTATATTAGATCATACATCACACTTAGCATCCCTACATCACACTCTTATATTCATGGGTTTATACTTTATAATAACATAGATAACCCCATCAGTGGCATTGATTCAAACATATTATAGATACTATTGATGGAGATTATTTCATTCTTAGCCGCCCTCACCCATCTCTCTTACATCTAGTGACTTTATTTTCCCTTCCCGGCTTTATGTTGTTTACATGTTCCTAGTTAGCAAGTGGATGTTGCAAAGATACCTTTAATGGTGAATGTGACACGTGACTTTGAACATGTGTTGTGTTGTTCATGTCACTCCTTATGTTGTGTATCATTTCTACTTCAACCTTTTTTTATGCCATGCCCATTGTGATCTTATTTGATTAATATTTCATTTATCATGTATGTCCTTACATTTTGGCTTTTTGTTTATAATGTGTTTGTTGTGTATTTACTATTGTCACTTCACCTTCTCTATTATGATTTATACTTTGTTTCTCCACTTGGGTGGCATTTCTCCTATATTAATTTTATGCCTAGCTTTTATATTTTCTTATGTCTAATGCTCAACTTTGTTTCCTTGTAGAATTTACTCTTTCTTATGGGTCATGTTTAGCTGCAATGATTGTCTATTGTCCATTGCTAGCTTCCATGCTTTCTTACATGCCTTGCTCAACTCCTATGTCCTCATATGTTCCATGATCATCATCATGGCTTTCATATTTTCCTATTGATCATCATCATGACTTTCACTTTTTCCTATTACCTTCCTATTATACATGATTTTATGACATTATTGATATGCCATGATCACTATGCTTACCTCTACCATGATCCTATTACTTCCCATGTTTCCTTATCATGCTTATGTTCACATGCTTATAGTCATGTATAAACCTTATGGTTCCATGCCTTACGATTCTTATCGTTCTTAGGTCCTATGTTACATGTTATGACCCTTGACATGCCCACACATTTTACATCTTATTTTTACCTCTATGATTCTTCCCTAGCTTGTAGGGCCATCCTTATCATTTTCTTATATTGGTGGAAAATCATTTTACACGTTCCTTCATACTTATCTTCTACTTATGCACATGCTCACACAATGTTATCCTTAGATATTCATAACAAGCTTGTGCTTCAATGACTGTACATCTTATTTGGTTTATCACTTTTTATCTTTCTTTTTGTTTTTTAAATTTTTTTACATATATTCTTTTCCACTCTAATTCCTTAAATCTATTAGATGAAAACAATTGGAGGGGGCACATATTTTTGCTAATGCTTTTATGATTGAGATTTTGAAAACCAATTCTAGAAAGATACTTATCATTGTATCTAGACATAGCTTGATCACATTACACATTCACATTATTTGGATATTTCTCTCGTTACCACCTCATGAGGAGATTTATTCCATTTACCACATTACATGGAGTTTTATCACATAGCCATATCATGCAAATCCATGTCATATTATTGCATCAAACAAAGTATTTCACATCACTTTCCATATAGGAAATTTTTATATCCCTTCTCTCTATTTCTCATTTTTCATTTAGTTAAATTTGCAATTTGTATTTATTTTTATTATGAGGTATGGGCTACTTATTGCACAATTTTCATTATTTTGCAAACTTTGATTGAGAGTGATTACAAGAATTACGTTTCTTTTTTAAGATATTATCCTTTAAGTGTCTATGTATTTACTTTTCTTGTTGCATGAGAATGTACATATACTTAGAAATATATCTTCACGTTAAATTCATATGCACATCAAAATGAGGAAAAAATGTAATTGTGAAATTAGCATAACCATGGAATTTCCCATACTTTTGTGCCCACATGGTGGAATGTCTTAATCCAATATCATATTTACAAGTTACACTCTTGTTCAAGACTTGGTTTGTGCAATGATCCATATACATATCTATTTTACCTCCATATGTGATTATTTCTATACATTCACCATCTATAGGTCCCTATTGCATATCTATTTGCACATATTCTTATATATTTATTCCATGTTTGGAGATCATCACCTTATCCCCTCTAGTTCATTGTCAAACAATGTGAGTGTGACCTAGTTCAATCCTAATACGTGAGGATGACCCTATATTTAAATAAATTCTAATTACAATTTTTATTGCTTCATTCTACTATTTGTTATGAGATGACATGACATGTTTATGTGACATGCTATGGTATTTAAAGACTTTCAATGCACAACTAATTCACATATGGAAAAAATAGAGGATATCAAGGAGGTATTAGAGTACACTTCAATTTTAAAAGTTAATAAATAAATTGAATATGCTTTGTCACTATTTAAGCCATTTACATGTTTACAGCTGTTGTATTTGATATCACTCATCACTACTAATTTGACCAACCAAAGGGTTTAACCTATCCAATTGGCATGCTCCTAAATAGTCTCCTTAGACACCACCTTCAAATAATTAGATATTTGGAAGTTGAACGTAAACAAGTACCCTATTCGAGAGGGTATTACCAAAGCTAAATCTTGATAGATGTTTAAATAATTTATAATATAACATGACTATAACAAAAATATATGTCCAAATTTATATTTGACCCATATAACCATCACTAGATCAAGATCAACTAGCCAATTTAGACCTTTTTTTATAGCTGATCACACAACTTGCACATGCACCTACAAATACAAGATACATTATAATCCTTAAAGATAGTTTCGTTTATAATTTTACACAATGACAAGGTGTAGACATGCATGCTCAAATTCATTAATGATATGGGTGTTAGGTTTGCTTAAAATAGTTCCCTAGTTTGTAATAAAAAACATGAACATGTATAAAACCTAATCTAATCCTACAATTAATAGGAACACATGTAATTTTAAGTGAAAGATTGATTGGTACTTCACCAATGCAGACTAGTGCCTACTCCATTTGGGCAACTAAGTTGTAAACAACAAAGATGAAGGAAACATATTAAGGAAAAGAATCAACGTAACCAAATTTACATGTAAATAAAAACCAAAAATTACATTTCTACAAGAGACATACTTAATAATACATAACCAACACTGACAACCCATATGAAATAAAGAAATGACTTTACAAATCATTTGCAATACTTTAAGTGTTTTCAAACAAACACCAAACCCTTATTGCATTCATGCCAACAAAGGTGGTAAGAGAAAATATAACAAATGTAATTAAAATATTCCTTTGAATTGTTATGAATAACCATGGAGACATAACATTGCAAACAAATTTGCAACACCAAATGCTTCCTAGACTATTAGGAAGGATATCTTTTCAAATGTTTATACTTTGGATGCACATCATTTGATGCCCTATAATAACTTGTAGACCTTTCTTACGTAGAAAATTGGTTCAACAACCAATAGTTTATATGAACAACAAACTAGTATATGTGGATTCATTGTTTTGGCACCTAGTGTAATTCCCCAAGCCGACACGCTCAAAACAAATCCCAATGAAACAATTTTTTTTTGAAATAACAACGTTGTTACTGCAACTTGTTACACTTGGACACCAATGTGTACACGTGCCACATGAACACAACAAACACACAAAGATGACAAGACAGCCTCACCATTACATCAACAAGGTGACAACAATGGAAGAATAACCACTCATGGGACAAATCCACCATGATGAACATACGAGAGAGAGAGAGAGAGAGAGAGAGAGAGAGAGAGAGAGAGAGAGAGAGAGAGCAACACCTACATGGCGTTCGGTTACTAAACTACGTTTGCTTCTCCCACAACACCAACCTAGGATAGGATGAGGGAATCATCAACCTCCAATTCACACCTGCTAGAATTGTGAAAAACACGAGCCACATGATCAAACGAACAAAGACACATTCCACATAAGAGATCTGCAAACAAAGAATTGCAATATTCCTCAACAAGAGAAGCTCCAGAATGCAAGAGGCTATCAAAATGGTATGAAAGCTTGAGAGATAATTCAATGAGGGTTGAGAAATATATAGGAGGAACCCTAAATGGTAAAGGGATTAGATCATGACAAGTGTCAACATCTCATATAATGAGACATAATGATCTAATAATATCTCTCTAGTTAACATAGTAAATCACTCCTAAGTTTATCTTAAGTGCATGAGAATAAATTAGACTAATAATTAATTAAATATCAATTAATTATTAGCTAATGCATGATTACTCTAACACCCCCCCAAAGATGAACTTAGGGAGTAGCTAAAAATCTTTAAAATAATGCATGATGGGTCCCGACAAACAAGGATTGGTGATGTACCCATGTACAAACAAAAGATCTCTCAAAAATGGAGAAAACCACATGGGAAAAGCTCCTATCCAAAAGAGAGAAAGACAAATGAAAGATTGGAAAAGCCTCCAAATCAAGGTGAAGGACTAAGAAGCCTCACACCAAAACAATGTCCCAAAAATAAAGGAACATGTAGAACATCACTAAAGCACACAGAAGCTATAGACTGTTGTCAAATGATGACTGATATGGTGCTAAAATGAAGAACCTCCTCTGAAACATATGATGATCAAGATCAAGATAACAAGAATCTGCGTGAGTGCCCTCAATGACACTACTCAAATTAGATGGAAAACAAAGACAAAACATCTAGAACTTGAAGATACAAATGTCAAGATCAAGAAGATAGTAATTTGCTTGAGTGCCCCCAGTGACACTACTCGAATTCGATGACAAAGGGAAAAAATCTAAAAGTCGAAGATACAAATGGTACATGAATTTGCACGAGTGACCCCAATGAAACTACTCAATATGCAAGATGCAAGTCAAAAATATAGGTACTAAATAGTCTGAAGAACATTGATCAAGAGAGGGACAATAATTTGCATGAGCGTCCCCAACGACACTACTCGAATTAGATGGAAAACAAAGGCAAACATCTGAAACTCAAAGATACAAGTGGTACATGAATCTGCATGAGTGACCCTAATGATAGTACTCAACATGTAATATGCAGGTTGAAAATACATGTACCAATAGTCTTTGATCAAATGAAAATGGAAGGTCACCTCCAGAAAATAGGAATGCAAGAGTGTCCATATGGTAAGTGCTCAATCTCATTGAAATGCAAGGTAACTAGCTGCTAATGTACACTGCATCTAAAAGTACATAGGAATAAGAACTAGATACATAGATCACTCAAACGCAAAACCAAGGAAGCATTAGCACCAACAGTAGAAACCCCCCCATAATGCTGAAAAGGGAGAGCCATGACAAGTTCATTGAAATTGTGTGAAACCAACAAGTGCATGTAGGAGAAACAACCTGCAAATAAAGGGGTGTGCAAAATAAGGCACACACACATGAGGTAATAATCACCTAGATTAACTATTGTCATGGAAGGGACACTTGACAAAGGTGTGATGGAAAACCAAAGGAAAACATCAACCCCCCACGACACTTTATATCATAGTGTGAGTACAAAAGGCACAATAGGATGTACAAAATCCCAAAAAAGTATACACCAAAATGACACTTTATCTTAGTGCATCTACAAAAGAGAATATGCATGAAAAAGATGTCTACAAATGCCCAAATAGGACAAAATATTGGAAATACATATATAACAGCCAAAAACGAGTCATCTCACACAAACAAAAAGTTTCCAGGAGCTAAGACATCTAAGTAATTCACTAGAGTGCAAAAATCCAAAAACTAAATAAAATGTACCTATAGAGAAATATGGAAAAAATGCATGGATGGCTTTGAAGAGCTCTGAAAGATCATCCCAATGCCGCTAGAATCACGAAAAATAGAGAAATAGGTCAAAAGTTATGAGCACGAGACTGAAAACATTACCTCTAACTTCAACAGGCTATAGAATGCACCAGCAGACAAACAAGTAATGAGCCCCATACCACTAGAAAGCTAGTGAAATTATCTTTTCGATGATATCTTGTTCACCAAAATATGATATTGTATGCCCATGTTATGGCCAAAAAAAATAATGCACCTCCTTTAGGGCACAAGGAGGGTTCAAAGGGGGCCCTTGCCCTATGTCGTACCACTGATGTCAGCGGAATATTCTACGAAATATTCCTCTTTCATTGAAAAACAACTAGCCCCTATGGCAGACAAAATAGACAGAATATTGCAAAAGGCTCCCAAAAAATGAAGTTGTCGCCGGTTGTCGGAAAAGCACAAAATGGTCACCGTGAAAATTGTGAGGGCGCTGGAAATTTTTGTTTTGCTGTTGGTAGATGAAAAACCGTCAGGAAACAAGATAAGAGGTCAACAGGTTTGAAGGAGCCATCGTTGGCGGTTTAAAGGTCGTTGGACGACAGGCTGGTACAACTGTCGTTGCGACATAAAGGGTCCATAGGGCTTACAAATTATAGGTAACCTGTGGGTACCAATAATTACTCCGCCTCAAATCAATAAAATAAAACCTATGCTTGCAATTTTAAAAGATTTTTTATTTTTAAAATTTCTAATAAATAAATCTAAAAAAAACATCAACCCCTTTTTTATTGTGTTTTTTTCAATCTGCATGTAGGGCCATATAGGAGCCATACGACCTTGGGGAATTTTTTTTGCCTGAAAATCTCCCAATGGGAAATATAGACAAATTTATAGTCAAATTCATTGATTCAACCTCCTAAACGCAACTGTGAGATTCTTTTCAATTCAAAATGGTCCAAAATCGTAGCTACCCTCCAGATCTAGAAAAAAAGCAACTGCTTCAAACCCTCATAGATTTGACCTCAAGAATCCAAATCAAGCTAAACAAAAGGAAAATCTAACTTTCTCAATAGTTTTGAATCTAATGGAAGACTCTATTTTGGTTCCAAATGCAACAAAATTTCATCCACCTCCAAAATTTGCAAAAAAAGAAAAAGGGATTGCATATATGAAGCTTGTAACCCTTGTTGAAGGAAAAAACCTTATAAATCAAGAAGGGGTTTGCAAAATCCACGCTCTGATACCATGTTAGAATTGTGAAAAAAATGAGCAACATGATCAAAGAACGAAAAATGACACCTTCCATGTAAGATATCTGCAAACAAAGAATTGCAATATTCCTCAACAAGAAAAAGCTACAAAATGCAAGAGACTTTCAAAATGGTATGAACACTTTGTTGCAAGCATGAAGGGGTTGTCATTGATGTCAACAAGAAGCCTACTGATTGGTGTTGTCATTGATGTCAACTTTGGGATGAAGATGTTGAGGATATTGAGAAAATTGTGAAAAAGATAAAAAAATGTTGATGTGGGTTGTGCATGTATAGTTGAGATAGTGAGGAAGTGTTGTGAGTGCATGGAGCTATCTTTTTGTTGTAGTGTTTGAAGATGAATTGGAAAGATGGAATGAGCTAAGATGTTTCCTTTGGTACTTGATTTCCAAGTGCTTTTGAGGAAATTTGATAAATAGTGAAAACTGTGTTGTGTAAGTGGTCAGTGTGTGCTCTGGTATTGTGCTTCATTTTTTTTCTATGTTGATTCTATGCCTATGTGAATCTTATAGGTTATTCAAGGTTATTAGAGGTTGCTATATTCAAAATTTGGGTTTTTGGATCGTGTTGTACAATGTGAATATTTTCACCACTGTGTGAACTAGTTGTTTAGTGATGTTTTCTGTGGCCTGGGAGAAATGTATTTGCTCCACATTTCGCTGCTGTTTGGGTTCAGGTTGTGCAAACTTGGGAAGTTTCTTATAATGATTATATCTTTCTATATTCAAGATTTTACCTGATTTGATGTTGTACAAAGTGATTCTCATTTATCAGTATGCAAGGGTTACCAGTTGTTCTAAGTTGAAGTATTTGGATGATGCGAGGTTGACGATGTGTTTGATGAATCTCAAATAGTTCGAGGATTATTCTAGATCATGTTCAAATGAATTATGTTGTCCGAAACTTTCAAATTTTTAGATTGATTTGAGGAAGTGTGTACTTAATGTTTATTGTGTTTAACACTGGTGTTGGCCGACCTTGTGTTAACACTAAATGCAAGGCTTGTGAAGTGTGTTGAGGAATATTTGGATCTATTTGGGTCCTAGCTAAGGATTTAGGTAGGTTTCCTTTGTTCCTATCCACCGCGGGAATGTTTAGGTGCTGACCTATTTTGAATTTGTATGCATAACGACTAGTTGTTGACATTGGAGAAAGTTTTTGAGGATGAGGTCAATATAAATAAGTGTGGTGTTGTTGTGAGTTGTGGGATGAAAGAAATAAGAAGCAAGATAGATGCAAGATTGATGTGAGTGATGTGTGTGATGCGAATTTGAGCAGAGTAGTGCAAATTTCAATGTTAGGGTTCCTAAAGGTAGTGAGCTGAAAGCATCCGAAATCAATCATGCAAGACTATAAAAGTGTGAGAAATTGTGGTGGATTCCTTGTTGCATTAAGTAGTGTTATCTATGTAATTTTCTTCTATCTTCTTGTATTCTTTTTGTGGCAGTGAGCCTTGGCTATGAGCCCTTTTGGACAGTGCATCCTATTCTGGCAGTGAGCCCTTTTGTACCAGTTTTGCTATTACTTATATTGTGAGCTAATATTCATCATGGTTTTTCCCTCATTGGTTTTTCCACGTAAATCTGGTCTTCTCTTGTGTATGGCGTTGTGATTTCAGTTTCTATTATGTGCATCTCATGTTTGATCATACTAACAGAATAAGGGTTTAATGAATGCATGTGGATATGATTATTATAGATGGTTTCAAAGGTTTAATTTGCTACAACTGATTCACCCCCCTCTCATTTGTCTTGTTCATTTCAACAATTGGAATCAGATCAAGGTTCCTTGGAGAAGAGCTTAACTGCTTGAGGTAGATCTGGGATGGTGAACAAGATTGCTTTGGAATGTCCTAAATTTGATGACTCAAATTATGCATTCTGCAAGAAAAAGA